>JAVFBX010181868.1:0-25526 GCA_034783855.1 Mopalia kennerleyi
CCCCCCCCACAACATTTGGCTGTTCCAAATACTTTTATCAGGAACATTTTCTGTGTTATTTTACTAAAAAGGTTTTTACACTTTAAGTAAAGTGTGATACGCACGAACTATCGAATCAGCAATTAATTGCATTTTGTATGGGAAATAGTTCCAGATGCACGTAGTCATCTCAGCGATAGGAAACCTATAGTTTAGTAAGATTTGATCAATAATTAGACAAATCGCCATTTAAAAGGATCATAGCAATGTTAAAACAGGTAACACTAAACAGTATTTGATCAGATTGATATCTGCGAAATCTGGGATTTAGCTACATGTTATATGCGCCTACCAATTACCTTAGGCTAAAGTCAAACATCACAGATTCCGCTGAAGTCACGTACAAAAATCTACAATGGTGTATTGGCGATTTTTTGCTTTTAGTGGATACCGGGAACAAAATCTTCAAAGGCGATCGAGTCAGACACGCCATTTTAAACAGTGTTAATGTAATACAAATTGCTTGCTGGATCACGCTTACTCGTGATAGTAAATCAATTCATGTACAAGAGAGCTGTGGTAAGGCAAGGATATGGCCAGTACAATAGAGGTATTTATTTTGTTCATTTTAACAAATATTCGATGCATACCTTTAAGTACATTGAGAACTTACATGTATAAAGTGATAGATAACATTTCGAACTATGAAAAGGAAAACACAATACAGTTTTGTGTACATCTATGCCATCTACTATTCTAGAAATATAAACAAAAAGAAAAAAACAACAAGAAACAATCGATTCCACAAACCAATGGAACAGCTATTAACGTGGAGCATCAAGTCACGTGGCGAAAAAATCCGGCAGCTTGAAAATGTTTAAATGCCTAAGGCAAATTTGCTAGTAACGAATCGCATTAATATGAAGCTGTATTAGATTACGGTGAACAGTTTAAATTATCAGACGACAGCATATTAATACGCAACATGGTTTATGACCAAGCGGTCTTTGCGCAATGTTATAGAGGTAAGGCGGCCACGGTTTTAATCAAACGGTGATACGATACGGCGATTAGTCATATTACTCTTAAGCTTGGGCGTTCTTTGACTGGATGCTGATGTAATGGTGTTTGTGGGTTGACTGCGTATTTAGTGTATTTCACTTGTACGGCAGCGTCCAAGCTTATGGGCGAAGGATACAAAGGCCACGCCACTGGTATCAACAAATCACAAACAAAAATACATATACAGGGTATTTTACACGTGGTACAGTTAATATAAATGTTAGACTCAACAATAGATCGGTCGCGTGAGGCACTTAGTTCAGGGCAATAGGAAACTTTCTTCAACTGCTCTTCTACCGGAATAATAAAACTTGCGATAAATAAACTTCTGAAAACGTATAGTACAGACGAAGGCGTAGCTGAGTGATTTATAGACGACTTGCACTAATTGTGTTGATGTTGACAACTTAACAGCTCTGCTTGTTAACCACCATCAGCCTATGAGTGACACAACTTTCTCCTTAATATTGACTTCAGCGCCGTAACAATGCTTATCAAACTATTATAAATACGTGTCTAGCATAAAATCCCCACTTATACCGTAATTTATATCTCCCCAATTTCCTATTCTTTAACAGAAACAAAACCTAACACGAGTTTACACTTAGGATCCAGGCGATAAATATGTCAAACGGCATCGTTAATAAGATATATGGATTTCCAAAGAGCGTAGAATATGGCGTATAACAATGTAGCTGTATAACTGTACTGAGAAAAAAGAAACGTTAATGGCGACGTAATGGAAAGGTAAAAGCTGTTACAATTGAATGGGCTTTATCCATGTGTTACAGAAAAATTATTTTAAAAATATAACAATTTACATTGGAACTCAAGGGCAACTTTCATCAGAGTTTGATTTGGGTCACATTACCAATTTTTTTAAGAAATAAAGGTTTGGGTTCTTTTTACCGTAAATCACTTAGATATTTATTGGACAAATAAATTATACATTTAGGCAAAAATCTCATTCCATTTTCAAGATATGAACTAGAAGGAATCAGATTTTTCCTAAAGCTTGATTGCCAAAACTGATAAGTCATTTATCGTTATTTTGTCAATAATTTGCTTAGCTAAGCCGCTTCATAAAAGTATTTATCACTTAGATATGTGCCAATAAAATTTAGGAATTGACTATTGTTTAGGATAAGACCAAGCCGCTTCCTATAAACTGAGGACAATTATTTCTTATGTTCAGTTCTCTATATTTATTGATTTGAATATATTTCAGTGATTATGCCACATAATATATTTAATATATCTATATGAAGCCTTTTGTGGCATGAACAAGAAGTAAGTAATTCACCCCTGGGCAACCAAATGGAACAAGTGAGTGACCAGAGCGTGGCAGAAAACATTCGATTCAGATGGGTCCATTTTAATTTTCAGAGGGGCGAGGGAAAATAACAACCAACCTATTCTTGCCAAACGTATGTAGTAACACATATGTACTACAGTAAATAATTAGGAAACATATTGACATGTACATATTCCTTTTCGATGGGATAACAAGAAATGTTTGAAGGATGCAGTTTTTTTTTTACGTTTACAGCGGAAGTCTGTCCATATAGAACGCTATGAGTCAGTGATGATCGTTGTGACGTAATTTGTTCTTTTATCATCAACCAAGTAGTTTTGTTATTCAATGCATGGCAGTAGTCGCTCTAGAGCAACTTTTACATGTCTTGGAATGAGGTTTGAAAGACCTGCTGCATACATATTAATGGTCCCCCGCAGAATGCATATGTTTAAAGCTTAACGATGTCTTTAGCCTAACGATCTAGGTGTCCATCGTATACACCTTAAGCACAACACTCACACTCGAGGCAGCCACAGATTCGACGCGCATGTACATTATGAATAGACAGATTTTATTGCAGCTGCGATTTACCGTCTGTTACCGTTTGGTAAGATAACTTGATGATTCAATTGAGAACCGCGCTAAATACCAATTGAACAATAAACCTTTCAATAGCTAACCATAAAACTTCAATGACATTGTGAAAAGAATTTGACAGCCATTTAGTCATCACTACCGTAAATATTTCAGTGTTGAATTAACAAAATGTCCAGTCAGAGTTCTGTATTACCATAATACAAACCTTGCTATTCCATCACTCCATCCAATGCCTATAGCTTTCCATAAATAAATATACAAAATAAACGACACACAATATATGCCCGAAATACGGGCATATCGTAATCTTATTTGGTCGTTTATAAGGAGACTGTAAAACAATTAAATCGCTTTTTTGGCATAACACTGTCAACTCAAGAATACAAACCAGCGAGATTTTGAAAAACATGTTCATAATTGGTTGAAATATTTTCACAAAATTAGACAATTGGGGTCAGACATTTGTGGTTCAAAGGCTACTCTGGTGCCTTGTAGACTCAATTCCAAGAAGACTAACGAGGGCCTATAAAAATGAACGGCTTCTTTTATTGTCTCAAAGACAGATTTCAGTCTGTTAAATATCTTAGATGTATCCGTTAATCCTGACGTTACCGACTAGTGTAAAACTTAATGGCTGGTAATTTTCCGATTTGGCTACTTTGGATCTTAGTTTTATTTTATTACAAGTCGTTGTTCAGAATATTCCTGTCTTGATACATTGGTTGCATAATTCAAATAAAAAAGGCAAGATTGTACTGAAGGCGAACACGACCGCGGTGGTTATTACGATCGGTCTGACTGCGAAGACGAATGCCAATCAGTAAACTACAACAGAGATTGCTTCTAGGGCCAGTCAGGGTGCTAGTCCAGATGGACTACACTATGCAACATTGCTATGGCCTGAGATAATGTTGGCAAGAAAAAAACAACAACAACAATACGTAATTGAGTAAGGACGATGATTCGCTCGAAGACTTGTGGGGCAGATCACTGTTATCCTCAGTGGCTGCCTATCAGAAGAACATTTAATAAACTATATAATTGGACATTTAATATGTATTAAGCATTTATTAAAATACAAATCCAATTTAGAACTAGACTAGGTTGAAAATCGTGTCACAGTATACGCGATGTTTACCATGTTAAAATTCGTTAATACCTCATACATTATTACCCAATATATGCATATCACTTTATGTGTAGTTCGTATCGTGAATCTGTTGATTAACCACTATACACAATTAATAAAAATCATCATTAAATAATGAAGAAACTTAACAATTTGAACCAAAGTATGGTATCTCTTTTGAAAAACTTAAGCACAAAAAGTAAATCATGTTTCCGCCCTATATACTTTTTATTATATCGTATCAAAATGGATATAACTCTACAAATAAAATTTATGAAACTGTGCCAAATTGGGTCTGTAAGGTGCCATTACAAACATAGATACAAACTTTCGGTTCATTCATCTAAAGCGTAACAAAAATAATGGGACAATAATAACATAAAACTTTGCTGTTAATTTTACTGTAATTGGCCAAGTTTGCGGAGTCCGTCTGATGTGGCCATGAAACCCAATAATCAAACAGATATTGGCTGTTCGTTTTTCCGCTATTGCCCAAGTCATGCTGTAATGGATATTTTTAAAGCCATTTGCCCTTAAATGTCGAGGGGTTATATGTCCGTTACATGCGACCCTAAATAGCCGATGTACATTAACTTTCAGCCTTTGCCGCCATTACCCCGTTTATTTCGATTTATACGATGTTGTACAAAGTGATAATAAAATCGAATTAGGGTCATATAAGTTTCAGTCACTCTCGTGAATAAGACAGTATAATTGAATACAATATATAAATTATAAATTTATACAGGGGGATTTTCTTATAATCCCGCAAAAACATATTTCAATTGTTACAATACAGACAAAACGTCCAATAAAATCTACATGTTAACAAGTTTTGGATGTGTTACAGGTTCCACCATTGGCTCTTCCGTCTGTGGCAGCAAATCCAATCTCCCTCAATAGTTAAACCTGTTCACGCCTTGCATGTCAATAGACTATAACTACATCATTATTGTGTAAAAATCTATTTATTCTAAAACCACCTTGAACCCAATCCAGCCAGACAAAGGTATCACGTCTCGAATCGTGGTGGAGAGTAAGGTAATCGTCTTGCTCGGAACAACAATTACCTATTGACCGACGGACCCATTGTCACGTCATGGTGAAAAGGAAGCAATTCTTCAATAATCTAATCACATTACCCTACTTCGTGGTGTGGCGTTTTATAATAGGGTGTAGAAATGCACAATGTCTTGAAATTATAGACTGCTACTTCTGTGAGGTCTAGTTTGTTTGTCTGCTTGATTCGGGTTTAACGCATTATATCAAGTTAATCATGGTGTGTCAGGTGAAATTAACCACCTTGGTGTCAATGTAAAACAAATAGACAAGACAGGACAATCTCGGCCGCAAGACAAGACGCAACAAACAGATTAGCTTCCTGTTGCCGTTTAGTTTGGAGAACCTTCAACTATATCCGCTGAAAATTTAAAAATGGATTTCCAACACTATGGCTGATGTCCAGTTATTATAAATAATTTACCTCAATGGTGGAGACGGACAATGTACATTCTGACAAAACAAATATTGATTTCGAGGACAGTAAATATCTTCTTAGGACCAGTTATATGTTTACCAAGATTTTGGGACAATAAAAATGCTTATCATTTTCATTGAATTCGTTGCATACATTTGAACCTTTCCACGTTATGAGAAAGCCATTTATTAATGATCGGAATGTCATCCTTCGTCGATAATTTGTGGCAAATGACTTGATTGATTGATTCATTAATTGGTGTTTTAAGCTTTGTTTAAGGGTATTTCACTTATATGACGGCGGTGAATTTCAACAATAATTGACACTCGCAGAACCAAGACGTGAAGTGTTTTCATATAGTTGGAATAGTAATCTTCCCCCAGTTCGAAGTAAAAAAGCATTGCTACCCTTCAAACAAATGTAAAAACAAGGAATAGGGGCCTACATCATTTTAGCTATATATATTTTTAACATTTTATCCGCCATATCGTTAAATTTACCCATTCTTTTGAAATTACCAAAGGTCGTTATTGACAATGTAATCCAACGAGCAGACATTATCACCTGGTCACCGATAATGGCTAGCAGTTTTTATGCTATTTTCTAGGTAATGGATATTTTGAAACTACGTTATGGGTTTATATGGCGAGTTACAAGGGAGCAAAAGTAGTTGAACACTATTAATGCTACTCTTTTGGAACCATTTATTCATTGATGATTCGGTCTAAATTATGCAGTTACAGCGATAACAAAAGAGAATTAAGTTGAGGTTTTTTTGTAGTTTGGTTTAGCAAGGATCCATTTCATGATAACAACTAGGTTAGTTTCCGGTGAAACACTTATTCCAATTCCCTTGTGTCGCTAACACCAATCGCTTCGTATTTACAAAAAATACCTTGCTTATTCGTCGGAAACACATACCACTGAGTTAGAAACGGAAATGTTCTATTTGTAACATCAAATCTAATTTTCCTTCGGTTAAACCAGTTTACTCCTTGCATGCTCATATACTATAACTATATTTGTATTCTGCAATAATCTAGATTATATTAAACCGCGTGGAACCTTGGTAGTGCCAGACATACACAACGAGTTTCCATTCATGGAGATTACGGTAACTCGAGTGTAGGTTGTTGACTTGGTATCTGCGCCACAAATAGGCGTCGGCAGCGAAACAATGGTGTATGAGGTCCGAAACGGAGCATTAACACACTCATAAAACTTTCTTGTATTTAGTTTGAAGAAACTTGCCAGTTATTGTGGTGCTCTCATAGCTAAGGAGCAATAGACGCCAATCCGGTTGAGATGCATTTGTACTGCATTTAAGGGTCGACCTGTCTCTTCTTTTTCTCCTTAGTGGCGTCGTTGTTTCCTTTACTCAATTGGCTGACGAGCTGTCAAACGAGTGAATGGGCCTTAAGTACGCCGTACAATGCTAATCAAAGAAACAAATAAATAAACTGCAAAAACAAACTGCCAAAAGTTTATGCCTACGGTCAGGACCAATCAGATAACCTGCCTTCCACAGAGATATATTTCAAAATGACGAAACTACTGTCAATTCCCTTTATGTCGCTTTCAAAAGGACACAAGTAAATTTCCCTCAATTTCTTTTAGATAGCATTTCATAAGAACTAAAAGTGTTCACCAAACTGTTTTGTTCATAGTAAGCCTTATCACGTTTAAACACGTATTCTAAATCTGGATGTATTGTATTATTTGTGAGAACTGGTAAAAATTTTGGTTTGGTTGAATTTTACCGTGGCGCTTCAGGGCATTTCACTTATATGACTGTAAATTGTCCGTGTTTTGTTGGAAATTGGTAGTAAGCCCCATTAAACTCACAGTCACCGGAAACTTCCGTCTAATGCCTAGGCTGTCCAACACCAGTTTATGTGGGTTAAATTGCAAGCCACATTGGATTAAAACCGTTGACATTCTACCTACATGAGATATGGTAAAGGCCTATAGACAACTTGGTGAAACATCAAAACCATTGTATGTAGTGATATATGACAGATTGTCGCACATTGTACGATCTTTGTTGAGCAAATTACAACTTTATCAATACACCAAGACTATGTTTGGACGGCGTTTAACTGTACAGCAACGCGATTCTTAAGGACAAAATTACTTCCATCTTTAACTACCCTTAAATCAATCTCTTGTTCATTTGACAAATTGTACATATGTATAAGTATGTCGCATACAATGGCGGCATTATATCTCGAAGGGCGTTTTTAACAGTTCGTGTTTTCAATCAATTTGAATTAAGTTGAATATTTTTTCAATTGGACCCTATTCAACAATTACATTGTTGTATTTGTTTGTAACTAAACACAACCCGTAATCAACAAGTATTAATTGTCAGTTTAAGAGATAAGAATGAAGAGTTAATCCGGCTGTCAGCCACCTTTTTATTCTGATGCTTTATCCTGTTTTGACATTTCTGCCATAAGGTTCCGTTGTCTGGCATCTGGTATTCTCTTCATACTATCAACATTCTGAAGGAGCCTGTCGTATAATACATGGCCGTTATCGGGTGTTGTTTCCTGGCTCTCAACGTTTTAGTCTAGAAAAGATCGATATAAAATGACAAGCTTTGTATGGGCTACGATAAGAGCTGGTTAGGGTTATAATTAACAACTAACAATATAACAATAACCTAATTTATATTAGACGTCAAACTCTCAAGCAATATGACCTTAAAGCAAACAATACAGTTTTCTTCGTGACAGTAGAGTGGATATTTCAATACCGCAGTTTTTCTTGACATAATTCGCTGGAATATGTTATCGAGATAAACAAAAGCAGTTTGAATTTGGTTGAAACCTATAGGTTTCTTGTAGGTCTATTCAGTAAATGCACTTTTTGTGTACAGTTTAATACATTTTGGAACCGTTTGATGGCTGTTTAATGTCGCACGTAAGGGTATTTCACTTATGTGATGGCTTAGCATTGCAGGCAAGTGATGGAAACCCAAAAAAAAACCCAACGAGAAACCACCTTGCGAACTGAGCAGCTGATTTGAAAAACATTCCTTTCGTAGCAACCTCGAACCAATCTCAGTATTAAAGGTATGGCATCTACGAGACATTCATCAAAACCAAACGACCGGCTTCTAACGCTAAGAGAACTGTCAGGATTGAACACGAACAACCACGAAGATGAACTTATTTGATACTCAGTTCAGCAGATTTGGTTAGGAATCACGTAAGATAGAACTTGATGCGAGGCGACAAAAGATTGACTTTTGGGGCTGTATGATTGAGGTTTAGCCCCATACATGTACTTACGGTTATTTTCTCCACACGCCGGCGTGCCAGCAAATGGGTTACGGAAATCAACCACGATGCCACTGGCATTAACGATAGCAGGAGGCATCTAAACAAGGATTTAAGTTTAGACCTAGACGGAATCTTGTTAGAAAAAAATAATTCATCTTACAAATTATCATTATCAAATTGACGACTCACACGATAAAGCTCACACACGCTTCCAAGTACCAGTGCTTCATGTCCAAGAAGTCACTTAAGTTGCGTGACGAACGCGCTATTAGGGCCATGAAGTCAAAGTAAAAATACGACCGGGCCTATTTCTGTTTAAAGTAGGTACCTGTGCGTCTATCTCTCTGGTGTAAAACATTGTAAAAATGATCTTAACGTCAATTATGTGAAAGTAATAATAGGTCATCAGACAAGTCCGTTAAGGTCTACATTACAAGAAACTCTACCAATGGAGTCGGCATAATGTTACCCAGAAACCTTGTACTTTATTTCTGAAGTAAATTGTCTTGACCAAAAGCTCTTTATATCTTATTTAGTTACTATTGGGTAAAATAATGGTAAATAAGTTCAATATTTTTTATTTAAACGTTTTACTTACGGTCAGACCAGTAGAGGTTTTAACTATTAAATAGCAAAGAACAAGAACGTATAGAGAACCAATAAATGTCTTGATAAGGGTTAGTTTACACTGTAATGCCCCCGCTTGAACACCGCATAATTGAACTCTGTCTGCTAAATAAGGAATAGGGTATTCATCTTGAAACACTTTTCTTTTTAGACATTTATGGACAGTTAAGAGCAGTGTAACTCCTAGGAGTCATTTTGATGGAACTCCATAGAACACAATACTCATTTACCCCAAAATTACTCTTTCGTTCTTCGTAGTTACACTACTCTCGAACAAGGTTAAACTGATCAGTGTAAACCAAAGATTGCGGACAGTATCATAATGAGCAGATCACTTTATTGCAAAATATCCAGATAAAGTTACGGAAACGCAATATAGACTTCTAAATGAGATCGTATGAATATTCCAGCAACGGTAAATATCAGGATCTCTACATATCAATTGAGACGTTTAATTCCCATGCAGTCTACCAGAGTTATCCAGCCTCTTATACTCTTCATTTATGGTCTTCAAAACAGAAGCATCCTCGAAACGCTAGACAGTTTTCGGTTCATCATCCCGAACATAGTTCCAGATCAGCGTTTATCCCATCAAACAAAACACCTAAGGGCGAATTAATAATATATAGTTATCTTTCACAATTATTACAATACTAATAATGATTTCGAGCAGTTTCGAGCCGCGGTGTACTAAAGCTACTTTGTCAAGTCAGGCTTGGTCCTTGATTGGTTTTATACGTTCCGATAAGCACGGCGTTAAACACCAATTAATCAATAAAGTTTGAAAATTCGATAATAATCACAAAGGTTCAAGGATATACATGTAGGTAAAGGTCAAACAAGATACGCTCTAATGTTGTGATTATTAAGTAAAGTGAGAACATCTATCCCGTGAGACAAACGCACATTATGAGTGGAGGATTGTCTCGAGGAATTACCATTGACTCACGATTAAAAGACAGGCAAACAAGGATCTTGGCCGAATTGACAGCTATTTGAAAACTGATCGTATCTATGGCAGATGTTTCATTGCAGAATATAACTGTTACATTCTTAATTGACCCGGACACTTATCTCAAATGCCCTGTACAGGGGTATTAAGAGATATCCATGATATTCACGGTCTAAATTAATTACAACTGAACATTCTCAGGTGAGACTTGTTATATTCTACAAATGCAAATGGGGGTTATTTTCTATCTAACAGAGCACAACACTTAATATTTGATGTATGTGTTAGTGAGGCTATTCAAATAAATTTAAATCGTTCGGAATAAACATGACACGTACAATGTAGCAGGAGCATTATTGTTTCGAACGGTTGATGTCACTTTCTGATTGAACACAAAAACATTCTATTAAAGGTCTCGTATAATTTCAATGAAAATATAGTAATGGTAAGGTGCCACGCCAGCAGCTGTAAATGTAGATTCCCTAGCCATTTTATTTAGTCTTCTTCCTCAACCCGCTATTACTATTATATATAATAAACATACTCTGATACATTTTATGAACCCAACATTTCCTTAGACGACCCCAGAGTCATCTTAACTTCGAACAGGCCTGATTCCCAGGTATATGATGAGATGGAATTTCCAGGTGTCGGAAACCATCACCAGATTATTCCAAGTTTTCACCAAATTCAACATCTATCAGACAGAAACAGTTTCCGTGTAGTCACCGTGAAGCTGA
This sequence comes from Mopalia kennerleyi, assembly GCA_034783855.1. NCBI lineage: Eukaryota > Metazoa > Mollusca > Polyplacophora > Chitonida > Mopaliidae > Mopalia > Mopalia kennerleyi. Next base: position 11,148 of record JAVFBX010181868.1, read on the forward strand.
GCGGATTTCCTACCATTCATTTTCGTGACCTTATTCGTCAGACACTGACAACGTGATAGACATCATTACAATAGAATCATCCTTGTATCACACTTTAGCGATATATTTGATCATAGGCGATAACACAGCGGCTAGCAATTGATAAGTTATTATTGATGGTTTACATAATATTTATGGCCACATCTCCGTTTTGACGGGAGCTTTTATAATACCCATCTGGGGTCCAGTGAGCAAAAAACCCCAGCATTAACTTTGACAAAGTTTAAATCACAAAAATGTAAAAGATGACTTAAATACTTGATATGATGATTTTAAACTTAAATTAACATTTTTAAACTTATTTTTCTCAAAATGTCATTTTTGGACATAGACGGATATGGTTTTAAGCTCGCAGCACAGGCTTGCTGAAATATATTTATGATACTGATTTTGTCGTCTCCCCATCATTTACATCCTCACATTCACACACAGGACAGACAGCTCTTGTGGTATCAGTTTTACCTAAAATTAATGATGGTGTCTGATTTCTGCCAAAGTATTCTCCTGCAAATACTAGATAAGTAATAAGTACTAGATAGGTAATAAGTAACCAGCAAGTCTTCTATCGAAATAAATGAAGAGATTGGTAAGTTGCGAGTTCACTGTGCGTACTAACACGATGTCAGGAATAAGCCATCAAGACGCTGAGCATATTGTTGTCATCTAGTTGATGATACTTTGGCGCTGTAATCAGGGAAGTGTTCAACCAAGTGTCCAGTCTTCCGAGAGAAAATCAAGAATACGGGATGACATTTTTGTAGTCCATCTATAACATTTCAGAGATCATTTAAATGTTAACTCTGTTTTTATAGCATTATAGGGCTTTTCGGTTAGTCTCATTTATTTAATCTTTTTCGAAATGTTTTTATTTGCGTGCATGGTTGTTTGGCGTTTATGTCGCTGTGTAAACGAAAGAGCTCCCTTTCGTTCTGTCTTCACGAAAAGAAGTCACGTCTAATGGCAGTAAAATTGCATGCGGGGCATCAGCATATTCAAATCGTTATTTAGGGCGACTATGGCAGGTTTATTTATATCATTGCAGTCGAATCCCTCTTATTGTTGACCAATGCTATGTAATTATTAAATCATAAGGCGAAACAAAATCAATAAAGGTAGTCAATTTATATCATTTTTGCCCCTTACAAATAACAAATTGCTACACGTTTGAGCAAGTTGATTTCTCAATTCACGCTATAAGTAACGCAGTGCAGCTCCAAAATCAATCGCAGTTTTCATTTCAGAGGAATTGGACGCTGTTCAGGTCAGATATTTGTTTTGTTGGCGAACACAATATTTTAATTTTAATCGACCACAGAAAAGACAAAACCTGACCTTAATGTTATCCTTTTATGTTGTTTTTGATTAACCGTTTTCAGGAAGGCATGGGACTTTATTACAATAAATGACAAAATCCTAGATTCCTTATGAAACAGGCACAACATCTCTCCTAGTATTCCGTTAATCGTGTTTTCTCCAATAATCAAACAACACAGTTAAAAAAGAGTTGGAAAGACACCGACAGACAGGCACTGCATCGACCTCAGGCAAATACGTAATTACATAATTGTTAGTATCCTATTTGCATCTTGTCGTCTCAGGGTGTAAGTTCTTCCGATAACTCAGAAATGACCATTTAGCGGGGACTGCAATGAGTCGGAATACCCGGGAGAAACGATGGTGAGTGTATTAACCTGGTATTAAATATAATACTACATATTATCCAGTACCGGAGAGAAAATGACAGTTATAAAAATACTCGGCATTCACCAATATGTAGCTCATGCCTTCACAAGTGTAGGAATTTAAGGCACCAATTGTAGATTTTACTATCATTTTACGTTTGTTAGAATGGAACATCCTCCTGTTGGTTAGCCTTGGCCGGACTCAAACCCATGGAGGCCCAAAGCAATTAAAGATGGACAACCTCTTCGAGGTCAAAATTGTTAAAACAAATATTCTCGTATTTGTCCTGCGTTTTGTGAAAAAGTTACATAAAAATCCAGTAAGAAGTTGTTTAATTTTAAGTTTGAAAAGTCTGATTCATTTCTTTAAAAATGTACAGTTGGTTGGGTTTATACACGATTTCTAGAAAATTTAGATACCATTTCCTAGATTGTTGTATCACTAATAAGCATGTCGAATTTCACCGGTGTAGGTAAATGGGTTTTTGCTAAAAAAGAGAGTTTTAAAAATCGGCCAAGAGCGACCCAGCTGTACACTTGCAAAGAACTGAATCACAATTTTCAAACTTAAAATTTAATGACTTCTAATTGGAATTTATATATATTTTTTTCACTAAATGCAGGACAACAACAGAAGGTTCCAATAAAGAAATAAAAAAACAAATCTGACAATTTTGACCATCGAAGGGGTTGTCCATCCTTAACATATTTTGGTGCCCCCATATATATATATTTGTGTTCAACATATAAAAATAATAAGCGATAAAATAATTTTTTTTTACAAAATAAAACAAAAGATAGAAAAATAATGTATATTTGTGTATGTTGTTGATGGCCATTTCCCGTTAAGGCCCCAATCACGTGTTTATTTGGCTTAATGGTTAATATAGCCCTGCGGCGATCCTTGTTTCATTCGGAAGAAACTATCGGTTAATATAAGGTAAAGTTCACCAACTGGGAGCGCTCGGGATAAGGCTAGGCGTAAATTTGGTAGAAGCATGTGGCCCTTCTATAGTGTGAATTAACGCTGTGATGAACGATCGTAACCACCGTGAACCCAACTTCTTGAACTCCATATACGTGTTCAAGAAGATAGGTCCAGGAGCCGGGTGCTCTGTTACATGCTAGAACTGAACGTGACCAGTGTAAATCACGCGAACAAATCACTACTTACAAATGATCCCACACCTCGTTACACTAACTATCGATACTCCACCGTTGAATCAAATCATACATCAAGTCGATTTGCTGCAACGGAAACCTACAAACCATGCAACACATTTTAGTTGTTCACATTTTCATTTGTTACTGCCTGTTGCTTTAAGCAGAGCAACAGGCACGCTTTTGTACAAGGTTACACCTGTGGTAAAAAATTCCTTAGATCTGCATTTTATACCTATATCGTGGCGAATGCTTTTCCGACATAGCCATATCGATCTTTCGTCGTCAGCTCACGACCCTTTAATTCGAAAACAAGGCTCTGGTATTTATACACGTGCAGAGACCGAATTCTATATCTAGTCTACTTCACCCATAGGACTGGCAAGCGGCCATATAAGTGAAATAGTTTAACATATCCGGTAAACCCCATTGAAACAAACGAAAAAACAACTCCAAATCACTGGTGGAAAGTTGAACTAACCATCAGTGACCAGGTGAGCATATTATATTTTCATTAGAGCGAAAGAAAATGCATATTGACTGTCCTTTGGGATTTTCGTCCAATCGGTATATACTGATAATTATGAAAAAGATTCTTCATTTTTATCGGTTCGATCCACTGGCAATTATAAATTCATCGTTCGTCATCATTGACACCAAATTATCGGGTTTTTAACTATAAACAATATGGAAAACTATTTATAGACGAAATTACAAGAAGTACGCGTTGAAAGCAGCTTTATAAATGAAATGCTATACAGAAGTTATTAATGGGTAATGTATCGCGCACAATTCAGTGACGCGATAACAATATTGTTGATGTCTTAATCAGATGAATATTACAATACCGCGGAATGACCCGCCAGATATATAGGTTTCTCTGAACAAAGGGTCGAATTGATTGTTAATCAGGACTTGATGTGTAATGTCACGCAACTGCAACGTGAAGCCGAAGTTCTGAAGTCTAGCATTGTGAATGTGCACACTTTGCCCTATTGCGCCAGGTTTTATGTCTCGTATTTTGTTTGTTGCCAGGTATTTTCTCCACCACGTGCGCTGGCGGTCCGTCATAAAGAGGAATGACCCTATTTAAAGAACAGTTTTTAACCTCAATTAAAACAACAAACCTGGTTACGTTAAACAAAATAGTCAGCTAATATTGAATAAAACTTGATAATAATAAGTATAACATTTACGTCCCCATACATTTATTTATTTGATTTGTGTTCAACGTCATACTTTTTAGAGGATCCTAGAATGACATGGTAGCTTTTCTGACGAAGTACATTTGAGTTCCACGTTAAGCCTCAATGATCTAATCGAACATGTATACGATTATAAAATCATTGACCATATGCAGAATATAATACTGTTTGGCTGATAACAAAATGACAAAAGATACTCTTAACAAGTAAGTTATTGTCTAACTGTTCAACTTCTTTATTTAATTGATTGCATTGACGATGTTAGAGGATTTTTTTGTTATTACTTAAGCGGAATGGAATAATCTCAGCTTGTCTTAAATTACACGCACTTCCCCGCACATAGCCGTCATTACATTGCTAATATAGAAAGGGACTAGAGTGGTTGTCAATTTTGTATGATTGAGCCAATTTTGTTACTTTACCACGACTGCAAAGTGGAGACTCTCGTTTTTGACAATTGAACGGTTCACAGCTGTATAACATTGAACGTCCAATGAAAATGTCTCACTTCAAAGTAAAAACATCTCAATCTGAAACACTAAGTTGACGAAGACCAGCTCAGCACGACCACTCAAATACTCCAAGTTGCCCATTATCCGAACTCTTTTACAATCTTTGTCCATAATACCCTTTGTATCTTACCCTCACGTAAAATCTCTTCGGAAAACTATTCCAAGATTACAACGAAATCCACTAATTGTAGTAGCTGTCTATCAAAATATATGTCGTTTTGGAAGGCGTGGCTGTGTTTGATAAACAGTTTTGCAAGCAAACAGATTGTATAGGCTAAATTGGATAAGCTACTAGTCTAAAGTTATTATTTCTTTGCATATCTATTCCTACACTGAATCTGAATAGACTTACGAATAATAAAGTGACGCACTGTTGGCAAAAGTGGCACTAAACAAATTATTAGAATAATGATATACATGAATAAGAACACGGAGATGTCGTAAAACTTAACCATATGGAACGCTTACCTTAATTTGGCTGCACTTTAAACAGTTGAGGTACCAGTTTTATAAACTACTCCTTTACCATTGTAGTTACCATTGTAGTGATGGTCCAACAAGTCCATTTGATTAACTTTGAACCCAAAACTAGGAAGCCGGACTCTTATCGAAAGCTTATGGTAAAACCCCAATCCATATACTGTTATAATAATAATCGATAAACTGATAAATGCGAAAATTCAAGAGAAAATTCCTTTTCTAAGAGTTACAATATAACGTTAGTTGCCATGTGGTTACGTCCTCTTATCCATGTTGTTTCCAACGCGTGGTGTTAAAAAATAAATATATTACTACGCAGCCTCTCTACACACTTTATATGTATGGTAATGGATTGACGGTATGTTTGGCAAACATTTAGTGTTAAGCCAATATCAAGTTGTCACATGGGCAACAGTACCATCACAGGGCAAACATCACAAACAGACCGTTTGCATGCTGCCCCTTAGCTCTGATAGCACCAGGGCAACATGAAGCTCCCTCCCAAACCTTCGCTGTACAGTTATTTATCTAAAAAATAAACGTACACGACAATATTGCACAATGTTAACGAGAAAAATGCACTCCAAGCTCTCGACAATTTCCCAAATTGAGATTAGACTTTTAAGATAGTTCCCAATGCTCAATATTGAACAAGCACGCAATTTTCCTCTCGGTGTAAAGCCGCGGCCATACGTTCGTTAACAATCCATTGATGTTTTAATGAACGGTTCACTAAAAAAAATTGACACCGTAAAATGAAAGTATTTTTTTTCACCTTGCTAGTAATGATTCTATATACATCGTCAGAAATGTGTTCGAGTCACGCTGTACAAATCAAAAAGCAATCGCTCATGACATTTAAGGGGAAATTGAAATCCATCAAGCTAGAATTTCTATGTGGGTGAGCTTAATGTGTTATTTATGTCAGCCTATAAATGAAAAACTGGATTTAATGGCTGATATTTTCAATGAAAACTACTCTCTATTTGCATCAGAAAGCTCAGACAGCCATTCAAGGATTTTAATGTATTTTTTTTTTAAATGACCTCCGAAACGAGGAAATATTGTTTGATTGGGGTTCTATGTCGCATTTTAATAAAGTTATGTTACTCGAATTGTTTCCTGAGCTAAAATGGTGAATGGAATCACCTTCGACCTAACTGAAAACTACTCGAGACAAGATAGGGCTATATCACAAGACGCAAATAAGACACCACGATAGATCCGCTTCACGTTGCCACCGTGCTGTGAGAGCACCAGGGCAACTAAAAGATCTCTCGAGCCGCCCTCGTATATATAGGTATAAAGATCAAATCTGGCTATATTTAACGGTAGTCATGTGACTGTATATTATGCACTTTTCAAACAAAAAAAATTAAGATTACAAAAACTATATAACTTGTAATTTTCTCAATTTCTATATTTTTTCTATAGATATCTAACAACGTTTCAAAAATATCCGATAGCTTTGTTGATTTGCAATAAATATTGACATGTATAAGAATTTTTATAAGGTGATAAGGACCAGGCGGCTACGTAACATAAAAAATTGGGGTTTTTTTCTGGCATACTGATTCGGTTTCTGAGAAGAAAATAGTCGACATTGTAGGAGTAAGATCGATAATATGGGTAATTCTCATCCATGGTTAAATTGAAACCATGGACCGTGCTTACTGAGGCGACAGATAGACTGATGAGAAGATCCGGGGTGAAAATATTACACGGATGAGATCATATTATCCACTACGTCTCCAGAGTCTAGAGCCTTTCTGACGTCAGATTGTCGGACATAGGATTTTTCTCATATCCGGCCGGCAGCGACTTGGTTTATTTGAATCCGTGAATACTAGGGAGAAACCGGTTGTGTTTCACGTATGCATACTTATATCATTTAGTATCTTCATTTCTATATAAACGTAACTGTGTTGCAATTGAGACCTCAGAACGAGACCATATTTTTTTTATGGAACTTTGACTATTTTCGAAATACCGTATAAGACTTAGTTCAATAGTTTTCCGTGAAAGGATAAACCAACGAGGCAAATGTCAATCGATCTGCTGTGCAAGCGGGGTAAGACATAAGGTTGTAGTATGCCATTTCGAGTGCAGAAAGTTAGGAGGTTTAGCAGATTCTAGTTCAGCACGCAGGCGCCTGGGCGGATATTGCAATTTCCGGGAAGATTTTGTTTCCACACTTCCTGTAGCCACCATGGTATGATATCATACATGGTTAGAACAGAATCCAATGGTGATCGTGACAAGGCAGCTATTTCATTACGTTTCATTGAAATGAATAAAAAAAAATACGCATTTGATATTATTGTTTTAAAAGTGAATTTTATAAATTGCAAACGATAAAAGTAGACTGAAGCAAATAGTGGCATATTTAACTTTGGTATTTACTGTCCTATTGAAGGGTATGTCAGTCAACTGACATTAACATATATATTTCTTAAAAGTAATCACATTGGCAAAGAGATGTAAATTAGTTTATATCGATTAATCATCTTATAAGAATACTTTGTTCAATCTGTGAAAGACATCAGGTAAAAAAAAAACGAAATAAAATTCTAATGTGTATGTATACCAAAAGTAGAAACTAGCCTTAAATCCTCTTTTATAGGCGATACATTTAAAGGGATTTAAGGGGACCATTGAGAAGAACATCGATACCGGGATATCGATTGAAATTATATAAAACGAAGTTCTTTTTATTATAAGTTGTTTACAGAGTTACTCAGTCGTATTGTACATGTCTGCACCGGTAAGTTGAGTCACTATCTCATGTTTTGTGGATTACATTTAAAATTTAAAAATAAACTTTCGGTCATGAAAAGTTGCTATTTAGCTTAATAAAACAGACATGTAAAGAACAGGATATTAATTCTGAAAAGCATCTCGAGTGCATACACTATTTTTGTATGCACACACATTCGCATGGGTGGAAATTCTTGAAGTAGGTTTCTTTGTTCTCAACTCAGGTCCCCATCTACATGTATAACCTGCACGCAAGCTAATCAGATAGCTTGCTATTCACTCAAATGAGGAGAACAATGTCATTGGCACATGGTTTTATCCAAATTCTTTTCTTCCTTTGATAATAAAGCAAAACAATCTTCCCTCAGAGACGATTGTTACAATGGTCAAAATGAACAGGCGGTGGAGAGGAAAAACTTCTTGTTAGACTGGTGCATGCACTCAGAGCTAATGGGCAACACGGAGCCGATCTTTTTGTGTTGTCCGATCTTGTCGTTGTTTGTTGCCAGTGGCGCCGAGGGTGGTTTCGTTCATCCCATTTTGTGCTGGCACACCCTCCTATATAAGTGACGTTCTACGGCATAAAGCTGCAAACAAACGTACAGATATAAAAAGGGAATATGCTTGAACTTTCATTTCATGTTTTAGCTTTGGTAAGCTATACAATACTGTATTTTGCCCAAAAAGCGGTTGTGATGAATACAATATTGGTGGATTCAATTTGAACCGATGGACGGATTTTTGTTTGAAACCGCATGTGTGTTTAGGGATATTGTTTACTTATTTGACGGCGGTGTAGTTATGAAATCTCAAGTATTTTGATACGTCGGGACATGTTTGGGGGCACAGAATTCAATGGAATGGATCAGCCACGAAACGCAGAAATATATGTTGAGAAATTGTTTATGTAAAGTTATCCTGAATACACCTGAAACAAAGTGCATTCGACAGAAGGCCACATAATATTAGTTACTTACAGGATTCGACAGACTATATATATATATAGTATGTTCCATGTGTAAACATATTTGAGATTGGATAAAATTATCCCGGACAGAATGCTCATAAGATTGTGGTGCATATACATTATGGTATACATGTAGTCGTGTTGGTGTTTATGGTATAATATGCCTTGCCAATACGCACATAATCTTCCCGCATTAAATCAAGAACTTGGCGAGTACAACATACATGTATGTACAAGAGAGTCTCAAAGGTTCTGTATTAGATACTCTAGAGTAAACAATCCCCCCACGCGATGTCAATTCTGGAACTAAGCCAGAGAAAATAAGGAAATCCCAAGGCTTGCGCTTGCATATATGTGCGTTAGCAGTGTCTACTGTTAATATTGTTTTGTTTCTGTGCCAAAGTAAACATTTATTGTCACACCCACGCGTTAATGTTCAATTATGAGCATTGAAGCCTCTCCTACTGACTTCAACAGAGAGTGGGTCAATTAGGCAAAACGATATAGATACTTCTGATCCCGAAGTATCCCGGAGTACTCCGTTAAAATAGGGCAAAAGACATCTCGCTTATACTGATGAACTTTGTTAGCCAAACATATGGATGCTCGATATTTTTTAACATGATTTGAATATTGACTTAATCAGATCGATGTGCGCCACCTAGTTTGACCGTAACTATGCACCTCTGCCGCATCTATACGTTATACATTTATAGCCTTAGGTTACACACTAGAACCAAAGCTTGAAATACCAGAATGTCAAAAAAAAGAGTTCTTTGCCAAGGGAGATAATTGAGTCTACTTAGACGCATTCAAAACAAGGATGTCATCCGTTGACGATGTATAGATACATGCTGCAAGTTTTGGGGGAGATTTGTAAATTGCCTTTACTCTTTAAAGCTATTCCAAGTGAGATATAAATTATATCAGGCTGTGTCCACCAGATACTTGTTTTTCCTCTTGTGAGTTAATCAGCCAATTAAGAAGATTTTTTCCGCTATAAACATATTTACATTTATTGGGCTTCCAATGGAATGGCAAGATGCAAGAACTAAAATAACGCACATTAAGATTACAGTACATCACAAGACATTACATCTTTGAAATACCCTCGTCCCCATCAAACAACAGAGTAAGGAGGTAAAGAAGACATCAACTGAAATCGGTTTGAATCTGGTTTGAGTCAACAACATGGTTCAACAGGATCTGTTAGATAGGGTTTGCATTTCTGCATCTATTTAATTTGAATGCCATAGAAGAGTTACAATGCACACGTTGCCTGCAGCAGATAAGTTAATAAGGTATGTTTAAAACATATCCCAAGCGAAGAATTATCTTACTACAGGAATCTTGGATTCATTGCATTGTATATCAGAGAAGATCAGTTGAAGACATGTAGAAAATAAGTCCTGATTTTCTTTGCCTTCTATGTGATGTTATTAATGAGAATACATTTATATCTAAAAAAAGCGTTTTCAATCATGTTTATGTTACAGACGTGTATTATTATATGCCGATAAGACGAGTAAATAGTAGCACTTTAAGGACTACATATAACTAGTCACTTTTATGTATGAAAATTCGTGACTGTCCAATTTTATTCTTTAGCTGAATACAGGGAAATTAATGCGTCGTCCGATATACACATGTAAAATTGCAAAGAATCAATAGGAGAACACAAGTACGCAACAGAAGGGTTATAACTGAAACCTGGGATGCTGGAACATAATCAAGGTCATCTCATGATTTTGGCTTAACATAGGGCTTCTATGTTAACACTCATCTCAATGTGTGAAGGAAATCGTCGAGGTCCCTGACAATAACAACACCAAAGACAAAACACGGCAATCACAAGACACGTCAATGACAAGGCAGACATCCACATGAAACTATAAAAGGACACCACAAGACAGATCGGCGTCGTGTTGGCTCCGATACATATATCATTCCATCAAGAAGAGAATCTGTACCGTTCTTGTCACTAACAGCAGCATGTCTGGTGTTGTTTGTTTGACTACGGTTAACACCATACTTGATTACGACTTTTTAGATGAATTGACCAGGTGTCCGCCCACTGGTTTAAGTATACAAAAGTCCATGTCACGGGCAGCAATGACAAGTATATACACAGACGGTGGTACAATAAGCAAAATGAGGTCCAAATCCTCCGCGCAAGTAAACGTCAAAACGGAATATGCTTACTCTCTACAATAGAGTGCTCCAGGGTACATGCTCCAACCAACCACTCGTCCCTTACAGACCAAGGTGAGGTTTCTTTGAGTGATTAGGTTTTCACGTTTTTGTCATTGATTGATTTTTGTTTGATTGAGTTTATCGCCGTACTTAAGGTGTTTTCACTTACACGCCGGCGTGTCAGCACAAAGTATGAAGGAAGCTATCTCTACTCCACTGGCAACAAACAAAGACAAGACAGGACAAATACATGACAATCACAAGACGTTATATAGGCATCCCATAAAGAACGGCTTCTCATTGCCCTCTGAAAGCACCCAGACAACATAAAGCTCCCTCCCAACCTTCCGCTTTGTCATCGACTTACATCGACCTACACACCACAAGCGAATTAATAAGACAGTACGTATGATTAGGTCTGGGCTCCTGTTATTTTAATCAGCAAGGATGAATCTACAAGACGGACGTGATAAGTTTCGCAAACACGCCAAACACACACTAATTCACTGGGCGCCATATATATTGGTGACAACATGTTTGTTTTGTATTTGGATGTTTGTTCAACATAGGAAACGTTATTGTAGATTCCTGAACCAAAATATCTTTTTATCTTAATTTTTCACGTGCTTTCCTGAGTGTATAAATATTGATAATGTGGTAAAAACACACCAGGACAAATATCCTTGTTGTATATAACATTGAAACCAAAGAATATGTCAGGAATCTGTATTAGCTGACATTTTCTCGTCGGTATTTTATGGGGTATTGACGGTAATGGGTGGTGAGGAGAGATTAGGCTTCCATGCAGTAAATCCTCTGATCGGCTTTGCACAAGACAAAACCAATAATTAACATTGTGATTTAGCTCATATACAGTTATAATATTAGTTGTCATCCTGCCGATACGTGAGCCTAGACTCGGTCTTAGCAGCCGAGAAGGACGGTGCGTTATTATTTCTGTTATGTAGGATAAAAATGCATTCGTACCATGCGTAATTGTTATATACGTGCATTCAAACCATACGTGTAATGTTTACACGCGTTTCTAACGGAAAATGGTTTGTTTGGCTTGATTGGGGTGGTACTCGCTACTAACGGTTATCTTACATGACGTTATATCAGATTAGCGGTGAACGAAACCATCCTTCGAGCAACTGACGACGTGCAAGGATTGATTGATTGTTGATTTACGCCGTTCTTAAGGGTACTTCACTTAAACGACTTCTGTGCATCCCAACAATAATTAGCACAACCATAAAATGTGAAGTGTTTTGATAATCCTGGAAAGCTAATCTTCCTAAAGTGATAAATAAAGTCAGCATGTTTAATCTTTAAACATACTGTCCTTAACCAGAAGGCCCGACAATCAAGGACGCGGGCAAATAGGAAGATACCAACAGTTCACCGTACACAAACAAAAATATATTTCTAAAAGCAATCACACTGGCGCAGGGATGTATATAGTAAGGTACAAGAGTTTCCGTCAGTTTCTATATCGGAGAAACTCAAATGAGCTGTGCAGTATCTATAACAGGCACAGCATGGTTCGTCGAGAATCGACGGTTCGGAAAGGTTTTCTCCGATTTAAGCGTCACTGTTCGTCATATCAAACGAGACCGTTTACACATAGCGGTTGCTTCAATTATTAAAAACAAAACAAAAAATAATCGAAGGTTCAGACAGATGGTGACGTCAACACCGACGTTTACTGGGATTTATTGTCATGGAGAACAAATCATACTCCCACGTGTATTAGTTATATGGAGCAGAAAAAACAGCCGGGCATGCCAATGTTTGCTTACGCACTGATGAAAATCAACGCTGTTGTCTAAGTTCTGAAGGAATCGTATTGTATTATATCACAAAATAAAAAAAATATATATCTGATGACCTTCACTGTTCCTCTTGTTATTGCTATAGGTTACTAAACTCATTCACATAAAACGAAGGTACCTTGCATGATGAAAGCCTTTGTGGTAAATAGTACTTTGTCATAAGGCTTTACAATTCGTGACACAGGCCGTTCAAAATCTATATATAGCCTACATTATTCCACAGTAAACCCATACTTTTCTGATTTATTTCATAGAACAGCTGTTTAACCCACTCATATTTTTAGTTAATGAAAGTCACAGAACTCATATATTATTGCCAGATTAAGAAATAACAGATTCCCAACCGACATCACGGCACATTGTACCAGGATAAAAGTGAGCTCGAATCTATCGATGGCTCGCAACGTCATCGGTGTCTTTGTATACATGGGAACACACTTACATGTGAATACAAATTCTTGATTTGTGTACAGACATGGATTCTCAACGGGACGTATGCATCATAAACAGATTGACTGATTTGCTGACTGTGTGAGCAGCGAAGTTAATAGTTTTAAAATGAAGATGTTGTGATATGGTGACTAACTGAAGAAGCTTGATGACACTGTCTTCGTTGACTAGTCCTTAAAAGGTTGTTTGTTTGATTGGGAACTAATTTAGATTAGATTTTAGATTTATTTATTCACCATAAATAAGAAATAGAAGAAACAATAATATCTTTCTAAAATAATGGCGGGAAATAAAGCTCTATGGATAAAATGAATTCATACTCTCCTAAAGTTTGTGTCAATGGACCCCAATGAAGTTCATTACATGTATGCGGCTCTGCTTTCACTTTACTGATTATGTATGTAGAAACAGTCTAGATGAATTGATTGAAGGATTCACTCTCTAGGGTATTTCTCTTTAATGACATCAGTGTAGATGACAGTAATCGTCACATTAACATGGCCATAAAATGTCAAATGTTAAGCTTTGTTGGAAAATTAATGATCCTCCTGTGTTATAAAAGTACAGCAGTATTTTTATACTTGAAAGGTACTAACTTCGGTAAGAGGGTTCAGACAGTGTCAAAAGTATCAATGTTACGTTATGACAATGTATATAGGCCTAAGCTACATGTAGCTATTGGCTTGAATATTGCTTCAATAGCCTGATGACATACTATTCATCACATTGAGCTGGGTTGGTAATGACAATTAATGACACTTCTAAACATAATGTGCTTTGAGACATGTTGATCTAATCAAGTCTTACAGAAGGCCAAACATAAAACTATCATCAACTGGTAAAATAATGGAGAAAATGAATGCACAGTCCATTACACAAGTGTAAGGTCAATCCAGCTATTCACTGCCAGGAGATGGATTGAGAATCAGTGGCAGGTTTATTATTACACAGATAAATACTCTCCCCAGGTATCATTATGTCATTCCCAACTAGGATCAACATTAAAGGGAAAGACAACTGTTTTTCGACCTAAACTTATTATTTTTATTGTATATTTTCAAAGCCAACCATATGTATTGCACTTGCATTCGAATTAGC
>JAVFBX010181869.1:0-7500 GCA_034783855.1 Mopalia kennerleyi
CCAGATACAAAATACTGCTAATATCGAAAAAGTGAAAATGAATTTGTTTCGTTTTGGAACAGAACTCTTCATAAATGTCTCCGAAAGTTTATCAAGAGCAAAATATTATCCATCGGTGTTAATTATTCGACATCTCTGTGCCAGCGTATGTGATTAAAAAAAAAAAAGTTTATCAATATAATTGAAGAGAAAGAGAAAAGCTTCCACCGTGGTCCGAACCCCGGCTCTTTGGCCATCACTCTGATTCAGCAATGGAGACTTAGGATATAATAAGCCTTATTTCCCCAGAAAATAAAGGTAGCCGATCTTTGTTTATACGTGAAGCACTGACAATGTATTTAAAACAGGCTGAATATTTCAACTAAATTGAGGCAGCCTTTGTTATTCCTTTGCCACAAAATAATATCTTAAAAAACGGTTACATATACACCTTTTTCAGACAAATTCACCTTTTTGAGACAGTCTTACTTTAAAGTAAATATGAAACAAGACTCTCTCAGACAACACAGTAAAGCAGACAGTGTTGACCGAGAAAAGCCGAAGATTTGCGAGTATTGCCGAGAGTTGTTCCAGATTTTCAAACCAGCCAATCAAAACGAAGTCGCAATTGCCAGCGGCCGATGACACAAGATACATCAAAGAATGCCGACTGCGAAGAAAAGAAGAAAGATTAGGTCCAAACAAACAGAAAAGAAAGCTCTCTAAAAATGGTAAATAAAGTCTGATCTCGTTTCAAGAGCTATAATTGTGCCAAGAAATAAAACTATCTTGAGACGACTAGAATGCAGCAAAGAATCTATGTTTGTACACTTTATTGAAAGACACTGTATTTTGATCTAAACAGTAACATTACAGAGTACTTTTGCAAAGCATATTTCTTGTAACTTCAGTAATAATGTTGAAGGTACTAAGAAAAGAAAAAAGAACAACATACATGCAGTTGGAGCCTTACACTGTACGAATAAGACAGGTATATAAATATATGTTTTCTATCTGATGTCAGACTTAAATTATAATTAATTTAAAAAAGAATTGCGTATTAATAGGATCTTATCGGTGTTAGCGGATTGAATTTATCAACTGACAAATTCCAAATATAACAGGTGAAAACGTCGACAAGGTAAAAATTAATTTGCTCTTTTTAAATATGGAGCAAACAAAACATATTTTATTCCATCTTCAATAATAGCCACGCATTCTGCAATATTTATAAAGAGATATGCAAATAAGCTTAATTTTCAAGAATGTCTTTTATCCGTCGTCTTTTAAAAATTTCCTTTGCACCTGGCGGAGGAATGTATAAAGTCTTTGATGTTTTATGACAAAGGTACAAGGCTTTCTATAGATTACATGTTTGTTTTATCTGAAAGACAAACATTAAGACGTCTCTTGTGATGAATTCTGAATTTCCTAGAAGATGAAAATAAATACAATACTTTATCAACAAATATTCAAAATTAAAACGTCTGTTTAAATTAAGTACTGTTAAATCTACTTGAAGCTGTAATGAGATTTTGACACCGACTTTCCGTTCATTTGATTTTAATTTGAAGACAAATTCTCACTGGGGCCAGTATTGTATTGAAAATACTTAATAAATTTACTCTACGAAATGAACTTATGGAATGAAGATTATTCCTTTATTTTATAACGTTATTTTTCATTACGATATAATATTACACTACAGTTTTTCGCGCAAAAATATACTCGCGTACCATATGCTTGTAACTACACATTGCTTTATCGGGGTTATTATTGTTATGCCTGATTGGATGATTTATTGGTTGATTGATTGGTGTTTAACCTCGTGATTAAGGATTTTTCAGTTATAAAATGGCGATGTATAGCAACTGTTAGTTACGACTCTATCCCGAAGGTATCAGACATTTTTTCGTCATATATAGCTGAATAGACAAAACTTCATAAGCCATTAATGCAAACCAATAAACGGATGGATTTTCGGTTAATACAAATACACCTCAATCCATTTATTTTTAAGAGAGTGCTTAACATTAGATGGCATGACATGCCCAGTATTTTAAATATAATTATATTTGTAAGTTTGTTTCTTTGGTGTTTAAAATTTCGCTCAAGTTCATAACCTGTGTGACGAGGTGACATTTCCAGTAAGTAGCTGAAAACCGGAAAGAAATCCCGTAAAAAAAGCCCGCGATCTCCCGAAAACTTCCAATCGATCAAATACAATGTGTTTAGATATGCAAATAGGCCCTATGTTAAATCGTGTAACCGGTACAGGTTAATGGACAGAAGTTTGAACTGATTAGCGAGTTTACAGAACAATAGACATTGCATTTTAGTCATCCAGAACGGGAATAGTTATTACTGACTTTACAAACTAACTTACATATTCAAAACAAACAATTGTTCAGTGGACTCAATTTTTATTTCTCAATTTGTTTCGCCTTTCCCCTTTTTAAAGGATGATTCAAGACGTTTAGATATAGAAATAGACACCGTTCTGACCAAGTGGACGATATTTTACAGGTAATGCTGTTGTTGTGGAACACATATATGCAGGCCGTGGCGTGGGCCTGTTGTGCTGGTCTTGAGATCAGCAGAGTAGCCTATGTGATGAAGTTTGCGCCATGTCCCGGAATCTTCGTCATTGGTTGCATCGACTTGGGAAAAATTGCCGGGAAAACTAAAACTCAGAACTCGTTTGAGGGGTTTTAGGGAATGCGGGGGTGGTTTGACCCGAGTTTCAGAGGTCACAGCAAAGAGAAGGGATTTTAACAGGGCTATTTGGGAATAAATACGCGGGCAGATATTACGGGATCTAGACAAGGCCACTTCGGCTTACCGTTAATCTAACCCAGTCGCTCAGGACTGCTTTTTTTGCAAGTTTTCGAGCTGCGTCAAGCGAACATGAATGGGCGCATAGCGCGCTAATAAGCTCAGTACTGATACGAGGAAACAAACAAACAACAAAAGGAGAAAAATAAACAGACCTTCAGAAAGCAAACACAGCCTCTTCTTGTGTCTTTATCTCCGTTTCTCTCTTCTCTTTGAGACATTACAGAAGTCCATCAATTGTGATAAACGATACTGTGATATCTAGCCCGTTTGACAACACACCTTGCGAATTTTATTTCCACTTTTTATGTATATTATTTATTTTAACCTATCTTGATGAGTGGTAAAATAGACGTGCGAACGCAATCAACAGCAGTTGGATAGGGATATGATCTATTCTTTTACTAGTTTGATTTCCCGAACGATTTACTTAGAGAAGGATAATATCTCGAAAAACCTGTGTTCAACCTAATTGGTCTCTGGATCATCTACCTCTGATATCTGCCATAATAACTGACAACCTAACCGTCAACCACTAACCAAATACCAATCATAAAGGTGACTGGTATACTACCGCATTAGGCAGACTAACTTTCTTCAGGTAAGTCTAATTAAGCCGTGTTTGTGTGTTAGCTAGTATTTATAAGATTGACTATCCGAGAGTTTATAATATTATCCTATATTCTTGTTATTTTGTAATAGACATAAGTTAGCTGATAATTTGCCTTAAATATAAGTTATTTAAAATATTTACCTGGATATAAGTTGGCTACACATGTTGTTTTTTTTATATAACATCATTAATATACATTTTTGCTGGTATTTGATATATATTTAGGGTAATCATTATTGTGTTGTCGTTGTAATTATAGCTATTTTTGGGCTATTGGATCTCGCTTATCTCCCTTTATACCACTCTGACACTAGAAGCCGGCCTAAGGTATACATCGATTAACGTACATTATGTTCTAAAAGTCGCTATGGATCAGGACAAACCGAGCTGTGTTAGACTATGAAGAAACCAATGCTATTCTTTCAGTTTCATTTCCGACAACTAGAATGTATACAAACCTGGATAATAACGATGAATCATTGGGTGTAAATGATAATACTAAAGACTTCCATACATAAGCCTGTCTTACGCATGGTAAGTCTAGTTGTTCTCGCTGTATTGCGAAATTACACACTATTCAACACTATTGACATGAATACTTTAATTATAAAGAAAATTGTAATAGTTAAATCTTTATTTTATTTAGAACTCTAATTGTATTCAATATAAATATATTGATTTATAACCTAAACTAACCCAACGGAGAAAGGCATCCTTTGATGCTGGTTGAGGTAGATAATATACCTGCGGACTGGAATCATTCACTAAGCTGACGCAAACATATCCGCTGACTTGACAATGGCCAAAGGTTTGTTTGATATGGTTTTAACGTCGTACTTAAGGTTACTTCACTCATATAACGACGTGCCAGCCCAATAGGAGAAGAAAAACAGCCTTGACACCACTGGCACCAAACAAAGGCAGGACACGACAAATACAGGACACTCTAAGGACAATCACAGAACGTAATACAAAGATATCATAAACAGGTCGTCTTCATGTCACCCTTTAGCTCTGAAAGTACCAGGGCAACAGGAATCTTCCCCAACCCTCTGCCTTTGGCGAAAGGAATTTGGGATATTTGAAAGAAATCTAAAGAAACTTAGAAGTACACTCTATGCATATTAGATGCCAAGTATCGAATAAATACTTTTTGACTAGCAGCTATAGTAAGACAGGCTTTTCGCCAGAAATGATGAACCATTCTATAAGTGTTAACTCAAGGGAGTTCAATTTAAATAAATTGAAACTAAAACTTATATTATTATAATGATATTATTATACAAATAAATTCAAATTTGAACTTAAGATACACATTTAAGGATAAAAACTGTTATAGTTTTTTGATGACGATATAGATTGTCGAATGATTATTCTTTTGATCTGATTACACCTGGCACATACATATTCAGCATATAGCAGTAACGAGACACTATAATACAGACCATACGCGTTCTGTGTATACCGGACCTTGACCATGGATATAATCAAATGGACTAACCAAATAGACGCAGAAGCTCGAGTTACTGGTCGAGCTTAAATTTGGTTGAGCGCAGTTAAATTAAAGTAATTCTACGATATAATTCGTAAAACGAACTAATTATATTATTATTTACATAAAAACTGACCAGTGCAACTTTGATCATAAAACAGAAAAGAAAACTTTCCATGCATGTAATAATACAACATAATATTATGGAGAATCCGGGACTATTTTACTGGACTCGAGATTATCGTATTTGGTGGAATGGCTTGAAATCCTAATGGAGTGTAACAGGCTAACCATAATCCAATCAATCACAAAGCCGATTTCAAGAATTCCTCTCAGTCTATTTGCATCTTACTTTGTCTTTTTCATCATTCCTATTACCATTTATATAGCTTCTATCTAAATACATGAGATGAAGATTAAAGTGGTCGCATTCAATCCTTCAGTGTCAAACTAAAAAAGTACGATTTCTTGCGAAAAAGACTCCAATTTTAAGTCCCGGTATCTCTTAAGAGAAGTGGCCTATGCGGTTTAACTGGTCGCTAAAGGTAATTTACTATAACATTACAGAAATAATTCCGAACTTTTAATTACATGCAATTTATTTTTTAAATTTGCGTTTGACTTAAATTACTTAAATTATGAGTACACCAAGCCAGAAAACGCATCTTATATCCCGTTTTCCACTAAATAGGTTAACACATGTATATTGATACAAATTAAACATGCATTGTTTATCTATATTCTCGGAGTTGTCGCTCTGGTCTCCAACGTATCCTATATCTTACTAATAGACGGTGTCAGGACCATCCTTCAAGCAAAATATTAATCTTCTTACTCCAGCGATTATCATTATTATTATTATAATAAGTATTATTTAGTACTAAATATTACTGTAAGTATTCTATAAAGTAGTTGAAGGGATAGTTGTGCTCTGTTTTGATGTAGATAATTAATAAAATCATTTAAAAACTAACAATCATTCTCGGAATGCCGCTCCCTAGAATTTGGAGTGGACTATCATATATATATTCTGAAAATTGTCTCTGAGAGTTTATCTGGAACATCCAGATCATCGGTTTTAATTAATCCACCTCCCTGGGTCAGTGTTATTTATTTTTAGAAATATGTATAACAGAGTTTATGACTATTCAGTTATTTGTCTAATTGAATTAAACATTCCAGCATCACATTAGGTTTAACGTTGTGTCTATCAGCCACAGTCCCCGATTGCCCTGTATACAACCATTGCTTTCTAACTGTGTCTTCTACAGACATGTGACCCGCGGCCGTGGCTTAGTGGTATAGCGTGTGCGCTTCCTAATCCTACTCCAATTTACCGTTCACTGGATCGAGGCCGTCTGTCGACCATCAGGTATATGAGTGACTCACACGATGTGGCTCCGGCAATCGCGGGGTGGTTTTTAAGAGGTTTTCTTCCGGTTTTCCACCGTAATAAGGCAAGGAACCCTGTGATGTGGACAATCCGTCGTCATATAAGTGAAATACCCTTGAATACGACGTTTAACCCCATTAAAACAAACAAACAAACACATCAATCGCACTATATACAACTATTGCTTTCCAACGGTTTCTTCTACATACTTGTGTCTTGTACTGTGGCTTAATTACGCTGTCTGTTTGTCATATTATATGACTTTTATTGTAATTCGTGGTTTAAAATCGCAGCTATAGATGTAACTCGCCTTGTGCAAAACTGTCATATTAACAGTTGTGGTGCTTACTTGCACAAAGAAGTTATGTGAGATAACAATACTCAGTTCCGTATGGAAAACATTTCTTCGCAAGGTTTAGGTACGATTCAGTCGGCGGTTGGAGATTTACATAACATGCTCTGGTGATGTCAGAGCTATGGGGCAGCATGAAGCAGATCTGTTGGGACCGTTTTTGTTTTGTTTCTTGTTAGTGTCCCGTCTTGCCTTTGTTGTCTACGTTCCGGGTACAGCTGTTCCTTCGTCCAGTGAGTCGGATAGCCGTCACATGAGTGAAATAACCTCCAGTACAGAAAAAAGCATACAGGGGATCGTTGCTCGAAGCGCTATTAAATTCAATCCGGTGTAAGATGACGTCACGTCCTATTGAAGGTTTATCTCTAATCCGCTATTAGTTTGCTTAATCGGGTGATAGCGACTAATAGCCTTCGAGCAACTGGTCCCTGGGCCCAGTACAATGAACAAAAAAAATCAATTTACTTTTTTTAACAGCTTGAAGAATGAAAGTTACCTGAAAACGACATTTGGAATAAGATTAAAATATTAATCGCAAATTTGAATTGTAATCAATACCTATAAAAGTTGTCACCCTTATGGGAATTGCTGCTGTTATAATCCAAAGATATTTCTCCCTGGCTTCAGGCTGTAGGTACCAAACCACATTCGTGATGTCTTCGTGAAGGCACTGGAGGAAAATATTTTACACCTTTCATTAACGAGTCTGCTTACTAAACTCGATGTACCTTCCACGGCTTCGAATGCGTCTGTCGATCATCAGGTATCTATGAGTGAGTCGCATGCTATGGCTCCGGCAATCGCACGGTGGTTTTTACGTGGTTTCCTTTTGATGT
>JAVFBX010181869.1:12500-14409 GCA_034783855.1 Mopalia kennerleyi
TCGGGATTAAGAGGAGATTTTCTTTAATATACTTATATTATATTTCAACATTGGAATTTATTTTTTAAATAATCTCTTCTTATTTTATTTAAAAAAAACGTATCATAATATACATTGGGACAAATCTCTATATCTTTTCTTCAAATCTGACATAAACCGAGCTCTGTTTCGTGCCTAAGAAAACTAATCCACTTAAATCAGCAAAAATATCTTGTGTCATCTCTAGTTATAATGCATGCTAATGAATTGATGGCTTTCTAATTTCAGCAACAATGGAGATGGGGAAGGATTCTAGTTTAGACGGAGTGGTCGGTTCGCTATCTCCAGAGCCCTTATCTTCGAGACGTCTTCCTTGTGTATTCACTGCGCATGATCAATCTGATTCGGGATTGGTCGGTGGAATTGACGAGGCTATATCGATATCAACTGACAGTGTTCTACCAGTCGCTTCTACCAGTAACGAAAGATCGCTACAAATGGCATCACTCGGCGTTCAAGGTAAGCTTACATAAAATATATATATGTTTAATATTTGGCTCATGTATATTTTTTTTAATTTTGAATTTCATGTTGTTTTTATTCCATAAATTAATATCAGATAAAAATTCTAGACGATTATACCCATATTAAATTATCAGGTATAGTGAATTTATTTGTCTACCATATACACATATAGGTACAGCAATTGAAAGAGTACTGTACATTGATATTCTTAACTTCACTCGCTTTTAATAATCTAAGAGTTAAATTTATAAATTGTTTTAAAAACTCAAACCGTTTTATCGATTTCAATACGTGTGTTGTTAAACAGTTTGGAATAAAGGGGTGGGGCGAATTCCGACAGCTGCTACATTTGTGTATAATTCTCATTACGTAAAATATACTCTATCTTCTTCATGAAATATGTTATCAGCTTTTTAATTAAGAAAATGAAGACAAAAAATATTAAATACTTTTATAAGTTAGCTGTTCAGTCCGTAAGTTTGTAATCCGTATTTTACAAGGAATATTATTTGTAAATAAATAAGTAAATACATACATAGTAAATTATAGTTGAGCTAAGGTAACTGTTGTTTTTATCCCTACTAAAATGTAAGGATTTTAATACATAAAATCTTATGGATATTGTTATGTAGAGAAAGACAATTTTGCTTATAATGAATAACATCACAGTTATTTTAAGAATTTATAATTGTGCTGCCTCTTTTAGGGTTCGAATTAGGGTCTCTGGCCAGTGGTCTAACCGACTGAACTACCGAGGCTCAGTCGAACACGAACTATGTTATCTATGTTTACGCTGTGGATCTTTCTCTAGGTGGAGCACTGCCACAGGATCACTAAATTAGTATATTTTTGTCGACTAATTATCCACAAATGTGTTTTACTGTTTGGGTTATTTAGATAATTTGGTTCTATCAGGTAAATATATGTAGATATTAAATCTTGGGGAAAAAAAACTCGCCTCCACGCGGATTCGAACTCGATCCTCCGACAAGCAGGGCCAGTGCTCTAACCGACTAAGCTCCCCTTTTCATCCCATTTTTGTTGTATATATATATTTCGCATATGTCCTGTTTTAATTCAGTTATCATTAAATATATGACCACATGCACGTATACTCATAGCATAAAGTAGCAATCTTCTATCCAACTGTTTCGTTTAAGTCAGAAATTACTTGGCAAATTCGATACAGATGTCACGAAACAGTTTCTTACAAATGTAAAAATGTAAAATACTATGAAATTGCTTAGTTTAGATTTTTAAAAAAATATTGAGAGCTTTTTAAATTTTATCAAGTAAGTCAACACAAAATACCAAACCAGATTTAAAACATTAAGAAAAGCTTTAGAACATTAATGGTTTTGTGGAATCGATTTCTGGTATAAAGGTTTACATGACCAACACTGTC
>JAVFBX010181880.1:0-14408 GCA_034783855.1 Mopalia kennerleyi
ATTGAAAATCGTCCAGTGGACCTTGAATTATTTTTATAAGTTTTCTAGGTATCAACCATTTGGGAAGACCTTTAAGTAATCGCGGGGTGTGTTTTACGAAGTATTCCACTTTATTTAAGTAAAGGACAATGTGAAATGGACAATCTGCCTGCCTATAAGTGAGATACCATTGGGAACGTTAAACTCCAATCAATTAAAGGACCCCAAGTGTGACTTTTCGGCCGTTTTTGTTGCCTTACGAGTATGACAGGATGCTTAATTACATGGACGCATTCTATTGGTCTATTTATTTATCTGCTTAATTGTTTTGTTTGTTTATTTATTTATTGATTCATCCGATGTTAGATCAACGTGATTAAATCCCAATTACATATCATTGACCAGTAGGA
Source organism: Mopalia kennerleyi (assembly GCA_034783855.1). Lineage (NCBI taxonomy): Eukaryota > Metazoa > Mollusca > Polyplacophora > Chitonida > Mopaliidae > Mopalia > Mopalia kennerleyi. Next base: position 390 of record JAVFBX010181880.1, read on the forward strand.
ATACTGGTTAATTAATTTACCCAGAAAACCAGGGACATTCCGCTGGTTGATGGCATACCAACCCAAATGCGGTCGGCGGAATCAAACCTGCGACCCCAGATGTGAGGGAGATATGTAGGTCTGAAGCATATACACTCTCTAGAGCGTATACTCGAGACCACCCTTCCACGGAGACCCCATGGTCGGTTAATCCGATGTACACGGATTTAGGAAAACATTATTTACATTAAGGCACGTCTAAGCTTAATTTGTGTTTACTTCAAATCAAGTTGGTATTGTAGGCCTACACATTTTCTTCTTCACCAGAAATTGGCATAACTGAAAATTGGAGCGGCGAAAACCTTATATAAGGGAATATTACATAATTCCAACACATCCATGACATCGTTATTACATAATACAAATAGAAGGGAGCCCAAGACTAACCCAAGGTGTATTCCAAACAAAACACGGGTTGATTCAGAATTAATGCCTAAATATAATGTCAACAATTGTAATACAACATATTTTTGGAATTTGTTAACAAAAATTACAAAATCAGGTAACATTTATTTAGATAAAAGAAACCTCTATACACCAATTATTTGCCCTTTCTGAGAAAGCTTACAGAAAAGTCCATTCTCAAAAGAAAGGAAAAGTATTGAGTAGAAATACGTTATGAAACCTGAGACAATTGCTTCATACCCTTAGATAATATGTGACAACGTGACTGTATTGTATTGTTTAGACAGTACGAGTAACGCGAAAAATGAACGGCAATTATTAACGGGGTCGTGTTTACAATGGCTAGGAAGCAACAATACTTTAGCAAAGTTTCAGTCTAAGGATATAATTATTCATTTTTTCCAAACAGCTATTGGTAATCTGATTTGCAACTTTAGTATCCAACTGATTAAAAATATGAAATATTTGTTTCTTCACTCTGGCATATTCACATCCAACAGCCAAACTTGTAAGGAATTCCTTGTTTTAAAAAAACTCTTAACATATCCCACAATCTTGTATCATATTCTGAATATAAGATTTATTTAAGTGTTTGTTTGGATAGGACTTTGGATATTTAAATTTTAGACAACGTGATGGATCATTTTCGCTATGCTGCTGATGAATGTAAGTGTCCTCTTTCATACCATTCTAAAATGGAATCAATTCTACTTCCTACGTCGAGACATCGAATCTAAGATACACCCGGGCCATCTTGTTTTGCACTCCGTTTATTTGCTGATTTGTGGCATACCTCGCTCAAATATTGGCGGGAATTAATGCGCTATGGCCTGGCATAGCGTACGAGAGTTGTCTTAGTCTCGTCCAAAAAACCTCAGGCAAGAATACGATTGGTTCCATACGTCATAGAGATCTATAAAGTTGAGTCAGTTGCCCGCGGAATGATTTCTCCTTTAGAAGTCGTAAGCTAGAGCTACTCGTACTGACCGCTGTCAATATAAAACTACAACAGCAGAATGGGAAAGAAAACAAAAAAGTTAGCCTTTAGCGCGCCACGAATACTTAAAGCAAAATTCACTCCTGTCAAGAAGACACAATGAGCCACAACAATAATTAAAAGATGTTTGCTGATTGGAGATAAATGTGTAGGCTTAAAAAAAAATATCGAAATTTGTTAACGAACCGCCCGTTTAAAAAAACTTTTGAAATAAAATAAGAATAACATATATAGCCTAAAGGATAAATGAAGTAACAGTAGTCTTTATTTCAAATTTATTTCCCGAGAAAAGCTGTCTTTCACGCGAAAAAGTCGAGGCACATTCGAATCAGTTCTTAGTGACACGCGTTAGAAGGCTAGTCAGGTTTCCAACATTATACAAGGCGGTTCCATCCGCGCCTTTCTTGCTATACGTTTATTTTATTGGTTCAGGCAAGACCTTGAATTAACACATCATGTAATATACGACGATATAAAATAACTGTAAAATTAACAATCAAATTTAACATAAAACCCATGTGCGTGTTAATTGCCCTCCCCCAAATAGCACCATAAACCAAAAGTTTCCAGCATCCAGTTGCTCGTTCAATAAGTAAAAGAAACTAGCTTAGAATTCATTTTTGTTTGCTGTTACGCTTTAATTGATTTGATGTTATTATTTGATAATGACATAATTAAAGAAGTATCTTGCATCTTAATGAATATGAGATTGGACAAGTTTGATTTTTATCATCGTTATAAAACTGGCGAGGCATGAGTAAACTGTGAGTTTCAGAGTAATTGCGTAGCCGTGTAGCTATATGTTATGATAACACGTGTATGGCATTTTTTTTGTAAAGCTACTTGTAACGGCAACTTCGGCAACAGCTTCGTGGAACGTTAAATATTAGTAAAGGTGAAGCAGGTAAGTGCAGGTAAGCGATGAGTCGTCTTGTAGCCTTGATTAACTCCCAGAGACGTTTAAGGAGGCTAAATATAGCCGGTACTCAATTCTCGCAATTCGCTGACATTGCAAGTTTCGGATGGTATACAACTAGTAATAAGACTCCTTAGCTAATTCAGGAAAACAGTTTTGATCATCCTGAGCATCACAGGAAGTCGCGCTTTCAATTTATTTAATAGAACCTGAGATGAGTATGTAGAGGGATTAGAAACGCCGCTACCGTTCGAATCAGGAAATCGTGAATGTGTTACTCGGCTAGCTCGTTATAAACGACAAATTGGGCATGTTGGTCAAGCATAACAGTCTGCTCAGTAGGCCAAGCTAGCTCTTACTGGCACTCCTTACACTGTACATGCTCGTGGGCAGACTTCATATGTTTGACAAACTCGTCCATTAGGTCGATAGGAACAAGTTAGCCGAGTAACGCATTCACGGTTCGCGGATTCGAAGGACAGCGGCGTTTCTAATCCCTCTACATACTCATTCCAGATACAACCTGCTCATGAGTCTTAAGCAAGGATGAAACTTATTGGCACTTGGCTTATCGATCTGCCGAACAAGCTTATGTTCATTTTCTTTTCTTCGAAAAAACACGTCATTATAAGGATTGAAGCTGGATGAAGATATGTTAAATGCTGTTTCTGGCTATAAATGAAATTTTAATAATATGGGAGTCTAGTTACTATTGAAGGAATTTCTACTTTTTTGACATATTTCATAAAACTGAAGCCATTTGAAAATTATTTGCAGCGAATTTAAAACTTAAGTTCCATATAGTATTTATTTGGATTGGTTTTGAAGTTGTTCTGAGGGCAATCGCATTCATTGGGGAGGAAATAATGTAATAAAATAGGTAGAATCGTATATGTGTGTGACACATTGAATGTAATACCACTCACCTAAAAGTGAGTCATCGCGATGCGATTTGTAATAACGATTTTTTATTGGTTAAGGGAAATTTAGGAACCACCAATCAAAATGCCGAAAATAAAAAACATTGTCTTGATTTATGTTTATAAATCGCGTCATGAAAAAACGGCTTATATCCTTGAACTCTTTGTTGTTGTTATTTTACAAGGAACTATGGGTTTTACCAAAGCTGTGATGTTACTGCTGTTGATCAGCATGGAAGTTGTTTTTGTAACATATGGAACACCAGACGTCAAGAAAGGGCTAGAGCTCAACATATTGAACAGCATATCGGAGATCAGATCAAGTGTAAGTCGAATTCCTATAATAAAGTCTATAATTTTTAAGCCTAGGACTGTAAACTGTATCAAGACTTTTTGTCCTTTTTCTCGCAACAAAATGTGCCCCCGTCTTAGTCTACGTCCCGCAACAGGATCACCTGGTCACATATACAACATTTCGACCAATGGTAGTGTTTCGAATTGTTTTTATTATTGATCGAAGGTCTATTTAAACCAATTTACGGAATAGCAGAACACATTCGTCCCGAATAAAGTACTAACAGTTTAAATGGAATTTAGCTGCAACTGTACTTCTTTTAAACATATTTGATATTCCCAAAAACAGATGAAACAAGACAATATGTACTTGCGGGAAATCATCTGCCAACCTGTCCGAACATCGATGTTTTTGTTTTTCTCTCATTTTAAATTATTTGTCAATATGTCTCCACGTCTACCATTTTGTTTTCTCTCTTTTCAAATAAACTGTCAACCTTTACATTTATGTTCAATTTCCAAGCAATGTCACCGCTGAATTTTTGTTGATTTCGCGCTTAAATGAGCTTTCAACCGATATCAATGTCGATGTTTTTTAAAATGTTTTTTCGCGCCTTTGTGACAGTTCAACCTGAGATTAGTAAATACACACTTTATACTAATCCCAAGTTCAACCAATGACAACGTCGATGTATTTTCCTATTTTTTTCAATGATGATTGTGTTATTTTTCTGCATTCGTGAGCTTTCAACCAATATCTACGTTGATGTTTAGTTATTTTAGGGCTCATATAAGCGTTCAACCCATGTCAGCGTCAGTGTTTTGTCAACATCGATGTTTTACTTATGTTCCCACCTAAACTTTCAACCGATCATTTTCTTTTTCGCGCTTTTATGAGCTTTCGACCAATATCAACGGCGATGTTTGTGTGGCATTTTGCTAGTTTATAAAAGCTGTCGACCTGTCACAGTTTAAATATTTTTTATATACTTCATAGTTTTAAATTATGAGACCATTTGTGCTTATAACAATGTTTGTTTTCATTCTTCAGTGGATCGAAATGGAACGACATCAGACAGGTAATAAATGATACATTCAATATATAGTTTAACTATACCTTTATCTATGCCGCTCAAACAAGTTATACCTTCGTGTTTGTTTTTCTGTTGATGCTATTACTCTATGTCAGGTATTGTAGCAGTAAATGTATTGCCCGTTCTGTTGTTGTTATTCTTAATACTGCTTTGTCAAGCATAATTGACTTTATCTCTAACAATAATGTAAAATATGTTCGGAGAAGAACTGATGATGAAGGCAGATTTCATTTCACACTATGACACATGGATAGGGAATTGTCAATTTGATGCTGAGGTTAAAGTTTGTTCGATTTTATTGTTGTTTTGCTTTTAAATTTTTCTACATATCTTATTATCTATCGTCTGAACTCATGCATTTTGGAAAAAGGTTTTTAGGTCTTATTATTGTTTTGCTTTTAAATTATTCTCCATATTTTATCATCGATCGTCTGAACTCATGCATTTTGGAAAACTGTTGTTAGGTTTTATTGTTGTTTTGCTTTTAAATTTGTTTTTGTCTTTCACATGCAGCGGACGGATTAAATTTCGGACCAGAGAGTAAGGTGAGTATTTATATATTGAACAACACGTGAAATGAAGCGCGAGGTGGGAAACTTCCTGTTGGCCCGATGTTTTCAGAGCTAAGGTGCAAATTGCACCCGATCCGCACGTTATTAACAGTTTTGAGCTCATTTGTATTCCAAATTAATACCCGCTTCAAACAAGGACAGACTACAGGCCGTGGGCCGCACGGCCTCACACAGACAAACAATCACAGCTTGAACCTCTAAACGTAATATTCATTATTAATTTATTTGACAACCTAAATAGTGACCTGCTCGCTGTAGCTGTCGGAAAGGTGATATGACCAACTGAAATATGCTGTAACCCATTTGGGAGTACTATACACTCATCTTGTACCACTAAGTAACGCTCGTGTCTATATTTATTTCTCAGTTACCTATCACGATGACGATTGGCGGAAGTTTTAATTTACATTTAGAGATTCAAGCCGTTATTGTGAGAGGCCGTGCAGCCTACGGCCTGTAATTTGTCCTTGATTGAAGCGGGGAATAATTTGTAATAAAAGTGAGTTCGAAGCTGTTAATAACGTGGAAATCGGGTGAAAATTGAAGCCTACCTGTTTCTGAGGTCTTTTTGTTACGTCCTATGATTGTCCTGTCTTTGTTTGTTGCCAGTGACGTCCAGGGCTTTTTCTATGACACATGGATTCATGCGGCGTCAAATCCCAAGCAATCAATAAATAGTTCCAATGACGCTCGTGTCTCACGTGATGAAACTGAAGGCAGATTATACGGCTCTATAAAATATGTTCAATTTCGTGTCTTGGGATCTGGTACATTGCTGCTCAGCTGCTATGGAAATGTTATATGTAACTAGTAATTTAATAATCGCAATAATAATGTATTTCTTTTGTCTGAATTGACAGGTGCGTGGGAATTTAGGTTTCGAGTTCAGCCGAAAGAGAAGATCCAACCCAGTAAGTATTGCAAATTTTTTTTTATAATCATTTTGCCAAAAGAACCGGATGATTTTGCAAAAACAATTGCATGTACCAAATATGAAACATTACATTGTCTTTATATGAGTTTGTTTTGGGTTTAACGCCGTATTCAAGATTATACAGCCTGGTTTGTGACATTCAATAACAACGGGTTATGGAAATCGACAGTGATCAATGACCAATAGGTTGAACACTATACATGGGCGGCGGAAGCGCGAGTCGGGGAGATTCTTGAGTGTGGGCTGATAGAATCCTACTCTCCAAATACCTTGGATTTACTTCCGCCGCCAGTGCATAATGGCAGATATTTGTATGTTTCATTTGTCTACTCTCAAACCGCTCACAGATAGGGCACCTTTCCCCCAAGCACTGGCGAGTCGTTTAATGGATATCTGATTAACTATGAAAACAGTAGTAAATGCTTATCAGCATTCTCAAACAATAAATCTTACGAAAAGTTGGTAACAAAAAATATTTATTTTTCAAATAATTGTTCAATCTGTCAACAATTCTGTATTTGTTTTGTTTGTTCACTTAGTGGATTGACAGAAAGAAGAAGCGAGGTAAGTTATAAATGATATTTTCAACAAAAACGTTCTCACATTAAAGCGATACTCCCGGCTGAAATAACCCCCTTTATTCCGCGAAAGGTTACCATTAACTTTACTTAAATATGACATCGACTTCTTCATTTTATAAAATAACCTGAGGGTTACAGATATATACCTTACTACGACCACTTACAGCTGACATTTTGGGTGTCTTGTGTGTTATGGGTTAATAACATGTGTAAACTGTCAAAGGTTTAAGCAGTGGACTCTACAGGTCTCGTGACGTAGGCTCCTGGTTTAAAAAGAAAGATATTTGATTGGTCAATATTTGTGGAGCTTTTTTGTTTAGTGATACAAGTACATGGACATGGCCGCGTGGATAAATTTGACTGTAGTTTGTGCATTACCCGTTGTTTAAGATCCAACTATAGATTTGATATAGCTCGATTATAAAATTCGAGAGCATAATTGAACACAAGAAATGCTGCCTGTTTTACCTATATGTATTTTATTGCAGCCCGGAATATCGCTTTAAAGTTGTGAACAAATGCAAATTTGTTTGGAGAATTTTCTAAGGTTGTATTTTCTTGTATACTTTTAAGAGTTTGATTTGATCGACGTAACACAAAGACATCACAAACACATCATCTTGTCGTTGTGTTATTGTTGGTGTCCGACAATCTCTAATTAAACACATTTTCTCTTTAAGATATGGTAATTGCTTAGTGTAGATCATATGTAAAAAATTTTTTGTTAATTTTGGAAACACTTTATTTGTTAAAGCAGAATGTAGCGTATTTACAGGCCCTATTTATGTTGGTGTCGTACAAACATTTATTTCCGCAAGATATGGCTCTGACAATTGCTGAGGAGATATCCTATTTACCAGTGCTTGATTTTGTTAATTTGGGATTCACTTTCTTTTTTATAAAAGAAAGTAGTTGCTGGTGCGTGATGCTAGCGCATGGCTTCGATTCTGGTACTGGTGTTATAACCTGCAAAATTCTAAATGTATAATAATGTGCTTGTAAACGTCCATTTTAAAATGTTAGTTCTAGCCGTTAAACGCCCTTTTGAAAATGTCCGGTAACAGTGAGTGATTATAACCAATTAATATCACATTAAAATTCTCTGTCGGAATCAACGATATGAGGCTTGGGTGCGGGTCGATTGTTAGGCACATGAACTTTCAAAATCCTGATGATATATGGAACACAATATTTCACACATTTGAAACTCGCAAAACTCTTCTTCTGTCAGGGCTTCGAGAAATTATACCTTTGTCCTAAATCTTACGTTTTATCATATTATAACGTATGACAAATAAGAAGCAAAGTTTCTACAATCAGAACCACATGTTTTCATATTGGTCAAGTAGATGCAATGTAGATTTAATGAATCAGGACATTCAATGACCTCTTCCCAAACGACACAAACGCTATTTCAGTGGGCACCGTGATGAAACAGAGAAGTCAAAACTGATGCTCTCGGAGTTGGAGTTGCTTTATTGGAGTTGTAGGAGTTCGAACATTTATTTCGTCCATATGGAATGTCATCGTTAGCGGTTGAATGGGTAACCAAGTAATAGAACGAGTAGTAAAATTATATTTTTTATTCTTACCATTGTCTACCTAATGCTGTTTTTCTCCTACTCGTTCTGTCTCAACGATTAACTGGTTCTTTCAGCATTTTATTTATTAATTTATTTTTGTGTTTCACAGCCGGCTTGGTATAATCTTGATGAGCAAGGAAAGCGTATACATCTGTGACGCCATCGCGGATAACACACACAACGAAGATGCCCACGGACATGGCGAAATATATCTTATCCATTTCATTGTATCTTCAGTCAAATAAATAAATGTCGACAACATACTTATTATTTCTGTTTTTTATTAGTAAAATAAGTCAGTTGTGAATATTCATGATTTAGACTAAGGATTTGGACCACGCTAGAAAAAAAATCCGTATTGCAAAGCTTGCACAGAAACAAGTTCTGAAGTTCGGTGAAATTCCACGATTTCCTTTCGTTTATTTTTTTATAAAAGTGACATTTCTTGATTAGCCATCTAGAAATTTATGATCTTAATTAACATAAAGGCTTATTTTACCCGATACTGTTTAATATCGAATCAAAACAGTGTTTAACGCCTTCAAAATCCTCTGCCGTTGCTGTTTTTATTTTATACCATAGATTAAGTATCCAAAAGATATTTGCGCAGTGCCAAATGTTTTCAATGCTAATGTCTTTTGAAATGTGGTTTAACCTCGTAACAAGTTTTTGTTACAACTCATGTCAAATGATTTTGTTCTGAATGATAGAAACTATGCTATGTGACATGAAGTAAAGTGTAACGCACGTAGCATAGTTTCGGCTTAGTCCCTGCAACATTATATCAACCTTCCACGTATGAGCGTGCTACGGGCATCGTCACAGTTTTTCCGCTTCGGTCACGTGATAGTGTTCCCCATTGTTCGATAATGTGAAGGTGCTCTCCAGTATTTGACCCATACCACAGCGCATGAAGATGTTCTGCTACCACAGAGGCCCTGTTTCATAGAGGGTTACAAACAGTTTGTCTCGCAGGTGGGTAGGCCTACCAGTGATGAAAATGTCCCCGAAACTGAAATGAGTGTTCACGGTACAACAATAAAAGAACTTCATTAACCGTACAGCACGAAACAAAGGAGGTTCAACTCGAGCCTAGTACTTTTGCATATCACGATATTACATTCACAAACATGCAGTAGTTGAATAATCTACCACTGCCAATCTAACGTTATTTTTTTGCTGTTTAATGTAGAACAAAATGAGATTAGTGGCATTATAACTGATGTTTTGTGTCCAACCCATGAGATTGTGTCTACTACAATATGCTAAAGAAATGCCCAATACTGTTTCGCTCTAATACAAGACGATGTCTTACACTATGCCAAATAGTGCTTAATGCCGAACAAATTAATGATTTTCTTTCATAAAAAGATTTTTCTACGCTAGACAATATATAGTTCATTTTCTACTGTGCCAAATATTTTTGTGCACAGAACCGTTAAGGGTTTTACTCCGTACAGCATACAACTCTACCTTGCTCCGTAAGGTATACATGTATAGGCTAGGTAAGACCGTCGTGTAAGAAATTAAGTCAATCTTAGGGTTAGGGTAAGGGTTAGATTTACTGTTACATTCCACTTCAGTTTAAGGGCTAAGGTTAGTATAAGACCTAACGTAGAACTAAAAATTCACGTTTTGTCCTTTACGGAAAACGGGGTTATGCGCTTTTTGTAACGCGGTACATTAAGTTCTTTTGCAAATCGTCACCCTAATAAAATAAGTCAAATTTACCAGTTTGAGATAAATTGGAATAGCCTGTAATGTCGTATGCTTGATTGAGGCAATTATAAATTATTATATTATAAAATAAATTGTAAAGGCTGCGTCTGATATTTTTCTAGACGTAAATCTTACAAACTTGTTCTAGGATTTCATATAAAGAACGGTTACGGATAACTTTCCTTCAAAGTTTAAAGTATTAAATATACATCTTTCCATTGCACGAAGTTAACTCAATATATTTTATTACCGGAAATGACATGAAATGCTCACGTTATTTTCCCTACATATATTTTTTAGCACGGCTATTTATCATTTGCTTTTATCAGATAGAGAGCTTAAGTGGAATTTTAGTGTTAAATAATCTCACAATGTATTTATATTTCGCCTAAGTCTTGATAATTTGTTTTGTAATAATATTTTTCCATTGCTTATCTGATTGTAGTTTTCAGACATTTAATTATTTGGCGAAATTTTAATAAAAATAACGTCACGTTCTATTATGTCTTTTATAATTGCTTATACGGGCCATTTACTTAATAATGCATAATAATCTGTTTACATTTCGGCGAAGTAGAGTCTTGATTACCCATAATTCCATTGTGTCGATTAGTTTACTGATAATACTATAATTCATAAATTTGTATTAGTTTGCCTATAAGCCATTAATTAAATTTTTCATGTCACACAAAATTATGGTATTTAGATAAAATCACATCTACATGACAAATTTGCAAATTGTGTTTAATTAAAAACCACTTGGTGGCCTGTAAATTTTTAGTTATATTTCTATTAACTGATAAATGTTCTCTCGTACTTGTTGTCTACTTATTGTGTGAACTGGATTCGTTGAGAACACCAGCTTTTGGAAGATGACGAAGCTAACTCCTCTCCGCCTCTGCTTCATGTTGCAGTTGATGGTGGCTACAGCACACAGTTTGGTAAGTAAAAGTCGGGACAAAAATGGGTGGGTGTGTTACGATGATACTGACTGATCGACCGACCGACAGACGAATTGACTGACTGACTGATTGACTGACTGATCGACCGACCGACGAATTAGCTGGCTGACTGGCTGACTGACTGATTGACTGACTGATCGACCGACCGACAGACGAATTGACTGACTGACTGGCTGACTGACTGATTGACTGACTGATCGATCGACCGACCGACCGACGAATTAACTGACTGACTGATTGAATGACTGATAGACCGACCGACCGACGAATTAACTGACTGACTGATCGACCGACCGACCGACGAATTAACTGATTGACTGACTGACTGATTGACTGACTGAACGAATAAATGAGTAAATGAATAAACAAATGAACCAAAGAGTGAATGGTTGAATGGATAAACGAAAAACATAATGAATTAATGACTAAATGAATTACCAAATGACTGACTAAAAATGGGCGAAAGAGTGTGACCAAATGCATAGAAGCGACTGAATCAGTGGCGGCTGAATGAGTGAGTGAAGGACCAGTCCCCTGTATCTGTTTAGTTCTCTCTTTGTTTTTTTGTATACTATATTAATGTGAATATACTTAGCTTTTAAATGTTAATTTATTATGTTACAATGTATTGTTCCGCTGCATTGGACCACACGCCCTCACTGCCTCTTTCCCTGATTTTATTAAGTACTGATCTGTCTCACTTCAAATATCATTTACAACTAACTTGTAACCATATTTAGAATGAGACAAAAACGCAACCGTATTCAAACAACTCGACAACGATATTTGTAATGAGATAGAAACGTTACTTTTTGTAAGTAACTTGGGAACGATCTCCGAAACGAGGTTGAAAGGAAATTGTTTTAAAGTAACTTGGAAAAGTAACTTTTTTGAAGTAACTTGGAATGAGAAAGAAACGCAACTTTTTCAGGTAACTTGTAAACGATCTATGTAATGAGATAGAAACGTAACGTCTTGAAGTAAGCTGGTAAAGAATAGCCTGCAAATAGTATGCAAACGATCTTTTACAAACATAACATTTTTTAGTAAGTTGCGAAAAATCTGTAGAATGAGATAGAAACGTAACTATTTTCATATAACTTTAAAACGATTTTTGTATTTGAGATACAAAGGTATTTCTTTTCAAACAACTATCTTTGGAATAAGATATAGAAGCGATCTGTTTGTTTGTTTGATTGGGGTTTAACACCGTACATAATGACATTTCACTGATTTGAAGGCGTGCCAGCTCAATGAGTGAATGAAACCACCATCTACACCACTGGCAACAAGCAAAGACAAACCAAAACAAATACACGATTAGGAGTATCACAAGTCTTAAGTTTGAAACCTCAGTACAAACTAGAATGTCTTTTCTCAACACTTGTAAAATATATCTGGCTGAAGTTCCGCCTGTACCAATATGTGCCAATGCTTCGGGAATAGAGAAATAAACAAGATTTACCTGAAGGAGAGTTCAGATCATTCCGCGTAGAGCTTGTATGAGTTAGTGGTAGGCAGTAAAGACGAAGCTGACTGTTGCCTTGGTGATCTCATATCTTAAGGCAACAAGAAACCGATGTGTTTATGATGTCTTGGCACCGTGTCTCGTGATTTTCCCTTCTCATTTGTTTTGCCTTAGTTTGTTATCTGGAACGTAGATGGGGGTTTCCTTCAACCAATGAGTTGGCACCCCGTCATATGACTGAAATAACCTGATTAAAAGTCGCCGACATTGTTCGATCGACCATCTAAACTCATTGTGCGAACTTCATTCTTCTTTATCCACTTTTATAAATATATATTCTTTTAGAAATATATATATATACGTATTCTCTAGTTGACAGACATGAAAGAGGAAGTCGAGAAAATTCGAGAAAGAAGGGACATTCATGTTAGTTTATTTAATCAACATATTTCTGCGGAATATTTGCAGCAATTAGTAATGAATGCTGTCTAAAAATTACAGAGTCGATTATAAGCTGTATAGCTATGTCAGAGTCCAGCTAAGTAGAAAGTGTAGACTATAGCTACACTACCTGAGTCTTCCTTACCTTTAGTAATACGTGAACGCTACCATGATTCTGCACTGTATTTTCCCAGCCATAAGAATTGTATGGTCGCACCTCAACTTAAACCATTCAGACTTCTTCCTTGAACACTTGTTGGGTTAGATCGACCCAATCACGTCAAAATCAATCTTTCTCAGCAGTATACCCTACTCATTTTTTATCGATTTGAGAACAAGACTTGGCGGGACATGTCTTGCAATTATCCAGTTAGGAACGGTCCATCGGTGAGTGTTAAACGAACAGAACAGATTGTTTTTAACGCGGTAAAAGGCCATACAGATTGTTTTATTTTATGTTTTACTCAGAGGCAGGCCTTATTTCTTAAGGTTTCGTACGACTGGACGTCGTATTTCTAATGATTGTACAGAAAAAGGTTTATTAGATACGTATTCCCATGTAGGCAGAATATAGATAGAAATGAGTCTCTAAATGCAAGCTATAACTGAAACATTGTTAATTCAAACGAAACCTAAGCTGTTTAGTCACTTTTAAGGAAATGACGCTTCATTATTTTAATTTCTGTATTTCAATATATTTTCAGTGGGGTTCCAAGAAGATAGCTTCTCGGGTGTATGGATAGAACATAGCTCGTTTAGGATGTATGGATAGAGCATAGTCCGTTCAGGGTGTATGGATACAGCATAGCTCGTTTAGCATAGCTCGTTCAGGATGTTTGGATAGAGCATAGCTCGATCAGGGTGTTTGGATAGAGCATAGCTCGTTCAGGGTGTTTGGATAGAGCAGGGTGTTTGGATAGAGCAGGGTGTTTGGATAGAGCATAGCTCGTTCAGGGATTTTGGATAGAGCATTGCCCGTTCAGGGTGTATAGATAGAGCATAGCTCGTTCAGGGTGTTTGGATAGAGCATAGCTCTTTTAGGATGTATGGATAGAGCATAGTTCGTTCAGGGTGTTTGGATAGAGCATAGCTCG
>JAVFBX010181891.1:0-14407 GCA_034783855.1 Mopalia kennerleyi
GAAATGTTATAGTTCTGTGTTATCCGTCTAAACGTGTATGTCCGGCATGTATGACAAAACGTGAAATGTTAGTTCTGTGTTATCCGTCTAAACGTGTATGTCCGGCATGTAAGACAAAACGTGAAATGTTATAGTTCTGTGTTATCCGTCTAAACGTGTATGTCCGGCATGTATGACAAAACGTGAAATGTTAGTTCTGGGTTATCCGTCTAAACGTGTATGTCCGGCATGTAAGACAAAACGTGAAATGTTATAGTTCTGTGTTATCCGTCTAAAAGTGCATGTCCGGCATGTAAGACAAAACGTGAAATGTTAGTTCTGTGTTAATGCTTAACCTTATCCTAGCTCTAAGCCTGATGCAACCTAAACGAAGCGCTGATTGGAGCCTTAATCTAGTCCAAACCTGGAAAATAGCCCTAAAAATGACGCCATATCCTTCACGAAAGTTCTCATGTTAAACGAGGGTGAATAGTTGACGATTGCTATCAGGCTCTAAAATGACACTGGCACAATCGTTTTTCTAAAGCGAAGTGTGATGCTCTCTTGGATATAATTAAAACGTAATTTTGTCTTTGATTCAGCAGATCGTAGATGTTTCTTGTAATCCAAAATTATCGGCCCAATCAGTTTTCGCGAATTCCAAGTAGTTGTACCGAGGCGAGGGAGGCAAGGTCACTGAAGACCTGTATGCTTATCTTGTCTCTAAACTTGTTAAATGACACAGACAAACACTCCAGGGGCGTGATTTGAGATCGATTACTTTGTACTTAAGACGTCAAGTCAAATTGATCACAGTTAGCCGGGAGTCAACAACATTTGTTATCTCTGATGGCTTCGTGTTGCGGACACAAATGCCGTATATTTGACCATCTCTTGATCAGAGAGCAGTCACTCTTTTGTTTGCACAAATTGACCACAAATTTGAGACATTTTCGATGTTATTGCGATTTTCCATGCTTGGCCCAGTTTATGTTATAGTGAAATGCCAACTCACCACCAAAGTCTGTTTGTCTGTTTGGGTTTGAACGTCGTACTCAATGGTAATTAACGTATATGACGACAAATTATCCATTCAACAGTGTTCCTTGCTTAAATGCGATGGAAAACCGAGATGAAATATTCAAAAGAAAACAAAAACATACAGAGATGATTTCCATATATCTATACCATCAGATTTATTTATTCAAGGGTCATTTTAATATTATAAGGTTAGAATTGACATGTATATCACTTTACAGGAAGAAAAGGCTGACTAGAACACGTTGCAACAAATTAATATGTAAGAGTACGACTAAACCGCTTTCTTTGATTGGCCACGTCTATCTACTATTATATAAAGAAATTGTGTCGATCGAAAAACACTGACGGGAGTTGATACTAAGTTACTAACCCGCCTAACACGTGACGCATACAATTTTTCTTGCATGTGCATATTTCTTTAAAAATTGTTTTTGGACAGAAAAGAGAGATTTACAAAATCACGTGAGAAAAATGATTACCTGAGCGACCATATGTAGACCTTCAGGGAGCTAATGCTAAACAAATCTAGACAGTTTAAAAGATTATAATGTTTTTCGGAAATCTGCTCGGAAAGAAATACACAGTTTATCCCAATTAATTCCTTTCCCGCCCTCTAAGAACTTCCGGTACAGCTGATCGTAGCCAGAAAGAATCGGTAGCGTCTTCCTACAGTGTTTCGTCACCTCAGATGTAAAGATTCGGTCAAGCCAGGATTTAGTCGTAAAGGAAAGAAACCTGGCACCAAGCTGAACAAATACCAAGAATAACACGTCAAGTGGGAAGAAGCGAAGTAATGTTATTAAAACAAAGACACATTTTTGAGTGACAGAAAAGTGTGACGTGTTTGGGATTTTTGATAATATTCACCTGTAGGAGCCTATATCTCAAGGTTTCTATTCAGACATTTCTTTCACGAAGTTTTATACCAGAGGATAATGCAAAGTGTTGATTAATCCCGACAAGAGACCCGTATCTTTTAGGCTTAGGGTTTCACTGAAGATGCCTTGTTAGGGAATAGAGAGAAGACAGACAGACAGCCGTCTCTTACTGAGGACACTATCTCTCCGAGCAGATTGTCTGCGCAGTTCTGTGTTCAGACAGCTCAACCTATGAGCTATAAACCCACACATCGTATCGCTTTACGTAAAGTTTGGCTATCACATGCTGGGGGATCTAGCCAAATATTGACCAATGGGATCGCTTGAGTATCAGATCATCTTCAGCTGTCCGTGCTTCCGTCTGTTGACACGGTGGCAATTTTACATGATGTGTGGACACAGAAATCCTCAACAACTCGCAACCAAACAAGTTCCACTGTCAGTTGGCTACGTCACAGAACACAAATTAGATTGCCTAAACAGGTATTTACGCTTGTTAGGAATATGGGAAAAAAACTGGTTGAGGCTGGCCAAGATGGACAGGTCTATGTAGCCAATGATAGAAGATGTTAAAGCAAACAGATACGATGATGGGTGATTGGGAGAAATAAGGATAAAGCGATTGCTGACTGTAACATCCTTTCATATCAGATCACTTAACACGCCTTAACACACTGACTCCAACGTTTCCCTGGATATTACCATATTCGCAACAGAAACAGGGGAGACTCTTGATTAGTGAATCACACCTTTTAGTATTCACGGCATTCTCATCATACAGGTAGGAAGAGATTTTCCCAAAATTTTATTTGTGTACAGATATTTAATCCTTTTTTTTAGTCTAATTATAGGTTTGGATATCTGTTAGACCTTCCAACGGTTCCTTGTTAAAAATGTTGTTTGACGTACATCCGAAATACTGGTCCTTATTCCATATAGTAAAATCATTTACCGCTTTGATAGATTGATATTGACGAAGGCCGTACTGTTTTGATACATGCAATTAAAAACTTAAATGATTGAACTTTATTGGGTAATAATGTCTCTTCATTCTTTTGATACGTCTTGCTTGTTTGATTAAAGACAACTTTTAGTTTGAATCTAACAAGCCATTTGCTGGCCTCTAGCTTGTGGACTGTTGGTCTTTGATATGGGAGATTTAGTGGGTTAGGTCGCCATACCCCCATTATCTTAAAATTAAAGCTACAAAACATCGCGCTATAACAGACGATCCATTTTTAGATATACTTGTGTATTGGAGCTGCCATAATGTGTTGCCAGTATTTCTTTGCCATGGATGAAACCTTTATTTGTCATTCTCGACACTAGTCAACTCCTATAAATCCCATTTACCTCACATAACATATATGGCTCTATCTACGGAAGAGGCGATTATAGATTTGTTTAAGTACCAAAGTAATAAAGAGATTAAGAGAGCACAAGTCTCTCACTTCACCAGCATCTAGGTTTTGCAGACTTTTTGGCTTATTGGTCTGAAGACGCATTAAATATCATTTCACTTATATTGCATTGGTGCCAGTGTTTTTCAACAGTGCCCGAAACCTAGAACCCAAGGGCAACATTCGCGAAAAGTTGGTTATTTATGATTTTGGCGTGTCCATTGTACTGAATGATGTTCACCACATTCGATACGCTTTTAATGATGTGACGACGTGACCCTCTGGAATATCCCGATTTTTATACTTTCTCGGATCCTTATGTTTTAGAGCCCATAGGGATGCCTGTATAATACTAAGAATTCCATTTATCTCATACAACATATGGCTATATTCATGGAAGAGGCGATTTGAGATTTGTTTAAGTACTTAAGTAAGAGAAAGATTAAGAGAGCAAAAGTAGCTCACTTCAACAGCATCTAGGTTTTCCTTATTTCTTTGCTTATTGGTCTGAAGACGCATTAAATCCCTTTCACTTATATTACACTGGTGCCAAGGTTTTTCAACAGTGCCCGAAACCTAGAACCCAAGGGCAACATTCGCGAAAAGTTGGTTATTTGTGATTTTGACGTGTCCATTGTACTGAATGATGTTCCCCACATTCGCGAAAGTATAATCGATTCAAAGCGATAAGCTTTTAATGATGTGACGACTTGATCCTTTGGAATATCGCGAAATTTTATACTTTCTCAGATTCTTATGTTTTAGAGCCCATAGGGATGCCTGTAATACTAAGAATCCCATTTATCTCATATAACATATGGTTATATCCATGGAAGAGACGATTTGAGATTCGTTTAATAATTTCACTTATATTACACTGGTGCCAGGGTTTTTCAACAGTTTTAGGGATACCTGTAGTATGGAGAATCAATGGTGAAAATAGGAAACGTTTTTTTAATACCTTGTCCTTGTCTGTCATTGTTAAGAAGCACGGTGGCTTAATTCAAATACTGTAATCATTACCAGCGCTTCATGCTGTATCAAATAAGACTTTTGTTATTGTTCGAGGTTAGCCGTGATTGTCTTGGAGCAGTTTCATAGAATTGTAGCGTTCACGCTATTGGTTTAGTTTAGCCTACGACAGAATCTATAATCACCCTGAGATTAAAAGGGTCTTTTTCTTACATAACCATCTAAACAAGTATTAACTCCTAGATAAACTACCCGGGTATATAATGGCAATATTCCAGATAGGACCACACAAGAATAGAGCAACATTTTGGAACATGTTGTTAACTAATGGGCGACATTTTGGCTAATATATATTTGATTACGCCACGTCTTGTTCCTGCCTTTTAAAGATGAACCGGCAAAAACGTTGTCACTGTAGGTGTAGCGTTGAATACCTGGCGATCCTTGGTATATCTTATCTCTCTGATGCTTCACTTAGAGAGACTGTCTACAAGCAGATTACGCTGAGTCGGAAGGTTCTAGTTAGATTTATTTTCTTCCGCAGTTTGCTGTTGGAATATTTGGCACTTTGATAAAAGACATTTTACAGCATTATACGGACATTTAGGGCGTTTAAATATAAGACCTTTCAACTGCAAAATTCCTTCCACACTTTTTTGTGAGAAAGTAAGAAATCTTAAGCTTATGTTCGTTCTATACAATGAATGCTGCTGTTCTTTTTCAAGCGCCGACACCACGTTGTCGAACTTTGTACATTGTGACTTTCACGTAAGAGCACAAACCGTTTATCTTTTCGCGTGATTTTGCTTCAAACCTTTTAACCTTGCCGAATCACCTTGACTTTCTAAAGTGAATGAGAAGCAGTTATTTTAACCATGACGGCATAATGTTTAATGCTCCTCCCATGAGCTATCGTTTTACGTGAAAGTTATGTGTCTTCTTGATGCAGCGATGACAGTTCAAGTACACATGTATCTTGCAAATTGCCTTTAAAAAATTGTGGGCCAGGTGATCAAATTTTTACAGATCTTTCATCAAGGTTTTTGTAAATCATGTTAACGTGTGTAAAAACGGTTTTAGACCTTTGTTTCAAATCGTGCGTATATTTGTCTGTAGTTTACAGAAGTTTAATGCGAACCAATGCTAAGCTAATGTCTGTTCTTTATTTCTTTCAGGTTCAACTAGCAAAATGACGTGAAAAAAGTTGATTTTGGTGTCGACTTACATTCTAAGTGAAGTTATCAGTTGACTTCCAGACGATTTATAACATCTTGAGAAGCCCAGGAGCCAAAAATATTTTGTTCATAACTAACTTCGACATAATGAATCCAAAGACATTAAAACAATGGGTGTTTTTAGGAACACTTCTAGTCTTGTGTTGTGTGGAAGTCTTAGCAGCGGACAGACGTCAAAGATCTTTGGTTGATACATCTAGTGGCTGGATAATGGGGAAAAAGACTATGTTAGATGGTGTGCCTGTGTTTACGTATCTTGGTATCCCTTATGGTGAACCTCCGGTAGGTCCCAGACGGTTTAGACCCCCTGTGCCCAAGTCCCGAATGGATAAAGTTTTCAATGCTACAGCATTTGGTCCAATTTGTCCACAAAATACATCATCCCTTGACTTCCCTTTCAAAAACCCAAACCACAACATGACAGAAGATTGCTTAACCATAAACGTTTATGTCCCGCTTTACGCGTCGAAAAGTCGTCCAGTTGCGGTGATGGTGTGGATTCACGGGGGTGGGTATTATAGTGGCAGTGGAAACCTCTACAACGCCTCTATTCTCACAGCAGTTGGCGAAGTTATCGTTGTAACCGTTAACTACCGTCTTGGAGCACTAGGGTTTCTCAGCACCGAGGATGATAACGCTGTGGGTAATTACGGACTTTGGGATCAGTACCTGGCGCTTGAGTGGGTTCAACAGAATATCTATGAATTTGGTGGGGATCCCAATAGAGTTACGTTATTTGGTCAGTCATCAGGTGGAGCCACCGTCCAGCTTCATGCTATGTCTCCAGTCAGTCAAAAAACTTTCCATCGCATAATAGCTCAAAGTGGAAGTGCCCTTGCCCCTTGGGCTATTCACACTGATCCCCTGGACCATGCTCGGAAACTGGCTTCTAAGCTAGGATGTCGAACGCCATCCAACAATGACTTGCACAACAATAAAGTGCTTCTTGCGTGCCTGAAGAAAAAATCGTTCAGAGACATTGTCGCAAATCAAGACATTGGTGAACCCGGTCCGATGTTTCAGTTAGCTTGGGGTCCAGTAGTAGATGGTAACTTCTTGCCGTACAGTCCAAATACCTTTCTATCCAAAGTTGAATCCCCAGCTTACCTCTCCTTAGCAGAGAAAGACGTACTGGCTGGTGTGAACAGTCAGGACGGTGCAGTCTTATTCCAGCTTGTCGTTACTCCTCATTTACAATCTTTAGGTCTTGATCCAACAGAAAATGGTGTATCCGAGCATGTTTATGACAAACAATTGATCTCGCCAATCGTGGAAAAAAGTTTTACTGGTTACGACGACAATGTTAAAAAAGCTATACTTCACCAGTATACAAATTGGAAAGAGCCTCACAATGACAATGAGCGCGTGAAGAGTTTAATAGAGTTTTTGTCAGATCAACATTTCATTGCTGGTTCTGTACTGTTTGCCAAGGAACACTTGAACGCCAGCAGATCTGTGGGCACCGATCGAGCCAAAGGCAATACATACTTCTATCTGTTTGATCGGATACCCAGTTGGTTGAACGGTTCATTTTGGACAGATGGTTCCAATCATTTTCACGAACTTGCATTTGTCTTTGGGCTTCCAATGGTACCTGGATTCCAGAAATCTGTAACCCCGGAAGAGAAAATCTTGTCACTGGCTATAATCAACTACTGGGCTAATTTTGCTAAAACCGGGTAAGTTTACCTCGCAATAACATGCTATTTACTAGAGTGGTTAATCAAGATTTTTATTTAAGACTACAAATGATATGGGAGAGCTACATGTATAGCCTTAAACGAATTACTTATGGGAGGGTAGGGGGGAATTTGTGATCGTATTTGTTATACCTTTCTCTTTATAAACATCACGAATTGAATCGAGCGAATTCCAATTGACAAAATGGGTTTGTCCATCTTGATTGAGACTCATCATGCAAATACCTTCTTACGTGAAAGATTATTTCAGGACTTCAAAAAATCCTCTGATTAAAACTTCGCGGATATGGTACGATTTCAAACGCTGTCCAGTTTACGCGAACATACATTTCCCGTCATTCCGCAGCGGGCTTGACGTTGAGAAGAACGAATTATTGGATTTTGTTGAAGGATTACGCAGTCTGACCAAGCTTAAATCATGTCCGAAGCAAATTTAAGTAAATCTGAAAAGAAACATATAAATCTCTACGGAAAATAAAGGCTTCAAAGCTAGTGTCACAATGGGCCTGTCTTCGAGCCACTCCTTAGCTATCAACTGCGCTAAAACTGTAAATAGAATAGACCCCCGTTCAAATAATCATGCAAACAGTTTGACATGACATTTTTGGTTTGTAAACATCTCTTATGTGGAGGCATCAAGAAATGGTATAATTGTAGGAGTTGCCGTTCATAAAATTACCATTTTCATCATGTATTGTAAATTAGAATTATAAACTACCGTTTTCCCATTTTCCTATCCTACTGGCAGGTGTACGTTAACTCTATAATCTTACCTTTTCTTTGCTTTTCTGGTAGCACACCTTTCATTATCACGTCTGACTTTCATGTTTCGGTCTTGCCAGGTGTAAATCCAGTATGTAGGCTAACAGGCGCACCAAATCAAAACACTAACATATTTATAGTAACATTAAGTCATAAAATACTTTCCTCGGACGTTGGTAAATTTTTTATATCATTTAAATTCAAATATGCGATGAATTTTTTTTAAATAACGATGACATCCGCCTGGATCAATAAAAAACCGAAAACCGAAACCGCCTCTCAAAATTTAACAGTAAATGATTTTGTAAGATAAATTACTGAATTTCCAAGAAATAACTTAGTATTTTAACGTAATAACGCTGCTTGTTTAATGCATCTTAATTAAAAACGGACCAGACATTTTATTGATAAAATTCTAGAAAATTCAAAACTATTGAGTTTGGCTTATCATCAAATACTATACATTCCACGTGATGAGCCGCGCTGTTTGTTATTTCGGACGTTGATTTCATGTAACTTACCAAGCCATCGTTGACCACAAACAAAGACTCGCTGTCATTAGAATTTCACCTGTCTAGAGAGAAAGGAAACGCGTGTTAAACTATCACGTGTGCTCGGATGTAGAGCTTGATAAGTCTTTTGGGCACCTGAGAACAGAAGTGCATTTATGTTTTTTATTCTTTGGGGAAGGGGGATTGTTTAATAAAATGCTTTAAACAATGGTGGCGTGTGCATTAGATGAAAGGTAACGTGCAGAGATGAGTTTGATTAAGAAATGTTTTCTTAAATATTCTGATCATCGGAATTGGACTTTTGTTTGTCAATGGCTAGTTTTAGTTAGTATTTTTTTATAATTAAAAAACACATTATTTTGCCTACAGGAACCCAAACATTCCCCGTCATCCAGCCCAGAAAGCTATGTGGCCGGAATTCAATTTACCTGATGAAAAGTACATGGAATTCTCCAGCGACTTTTCAGAACAGTCAGTTTCCCAGAACTTGTATCCAGTGCGCATGCGTTTTTGGCTAGACTTGTTACCAAACTTATTGACGGCATTTTCTCAGAAGAGGTCTTGTGAACTTGCCCCTAATGATACCAACACCAGGAAAGAGCCGATTGTTGAGACCGATCAAGGCATAATAGAAGGCTATCATGATATTAAACAAGGAATGGAATGGGACATGTTTCTGGGAATTCCATATGCAGCGCCACCTGTTGGTCCTTTGAGGTTCAACAAGCCACGTGCGGCGCGTTCGTGGGAAGGGATTCTGAACGCTACCGCTCATCGACCAAGCTGTATACAAAAGCGTACAGACATCAGACGTTACTTGTCATTCAACAGTCTACCAGTCCAACATTCCATGAGCGAAGACTGTCTATATCTGAATGTATATGTCCCTTATGATGTCACAGTGGCCAAAATGGAAAATTTTGCTGTCATGATCTTTATTCACGGTGGCAGTTTTAAAGAAGGCACATCATCATTTTATGATGCCAGAGCACTGAGTTGGCATGGTAAGGTCATTGCCGTCACCTTTAATTACCGCCTCGGCGCGTTAGGCTTCCTCAGTACCGAAGAAAGCAGTAGCCCTGGAAACTACGGACTATTCGATCAACAGATGGCATTTCAATGGGTGAAAAGTAACATAGCGAATTTTGGTGGAGACCCAGAAAGGATAACAGTATTTGGACAATCTGCCGGTTCGATGAGTGCTTTGGCGCATGCATTGTCGCCCCCAAGCCAGAGAATCATCCGCCGTGTTATTGCTCAAAGCGGCGCGATTCCCGCCTGGAGGCCACCTGGACCGTTCCCAAGACAACAAGCACGAGACCTTGCAGAACATCTAGGCTGCAGCTCTTCCTTCATGTATTACATCGTGGAATGTCTACGAACCAAAGATCCGGTTGAAATCATGGAAGTGGTTCTTCCTGGAAACGGAAGTTTTGCATTCCCGCCAGTTTTCGATGGTGATTTCTTTCCCCACGACCCACGTTTTAGTATTACCAGTTTCAACTTTACAAACATTGATCTTCTGATTGGTACTAACGATGAGGATGGAATTTTAGTGGCAGCTGGGTTACTGGGAGCTAGGAAATCGTTAAACGCTTTCCGGGAAGGCATGTCTCAAAAGGATTTGGTGGATACATTAGAGCGAGGATTTACTAACGTCATCTCCAGTCAAGGAGATTTGATGGCTAAAACTTTGTTACAAAATTACCTTGACTGGAATGATCCGGATAACAGAAAGAAGAACATTAAGTCGTTCGTAGACATTCTGGGCGATTTTTATTTCACGGCACCCTCCATCTTCTTCGCCGACCACCATTCTTTAGCACAAGGCAACACATACCTTTACAGATTCTCGCTTAACCCAACGATTCGTAATCTGATATACGACCCACCGCAATACCCAGGTAAAATTGGAGCCGATCATGGAGACGAGCTACCGTTCGTTTTTGGTTATCCTCTACTAAATGATGGTCCCACTCCAGACGCCACAGATGTGGACAAAGAGCTGTCCTATGACATGATCCGATATTGGACCAACTTTGCTCGATTCGGGTAAGTCTATTTTAACATATAGTCCATTATCGATTACTATAAATCACATCGTATCTTTTTTAAAATATAATTCTCATCGAAACAGAAAATAGAGGGGAAGGTAAATTAAATATCTGTCACAGTTACTTTATCGAAGTTGTGTAGTATCCAAATAAAACAATCTTAAAAAAATAATGACATTGCTATTAGTTTCACTTTTAATGACTTCCGAAAAAGCAAGTTTTTCTTCATAATTTCATCTTATTTAAATGGTGTAGGCACATGACGTCACTCTTAAACGACGTTGTGTGACAAACACTGTGTGCTAAAAGGATATCTTCATTTCGTAATATTGTGTTAAAGATCAGCACTGACCTTCTAACTAGAGTCCCACACAGTACACTGTCTATACTTCAAGCTTACATTGATCTGTGAAGCCCTGGTGGCCCGAGACCCGGGGGGTAACCTGTTAACATTGACTTAAGCTTTACTTCTAACATTTGCTCAAACTTACCCGCTTAACATGTGTACAAGTTATATTTGTTTTGTCGTAAGTCGCTTTCAGAGCCAATTTTAAATGAATTGACGAAAGTGACGTGGCTTACACATGTTGCACATTTCGAACTGAATTACTGTTTTTAAATATTGCCCAAATCTGCTGAGTATAGAAACATAATTTGAAATTTGGTTATCAAGACCAAATTGATATTAAAAAAGGCCACGTGGCATTTTATAAATACTGAGGACTTTTCGACTTTCGAATGGTGAATTCTCTTCACAGTCGTGTATACTCTAGAAGAAATTTATGTGTACTAAAAAAGCATTTTTTAAGGAGCATTTTCTTACTATGATGTATTTTTTTGTGATACAGCATAGCATGGAATATCTGTGTATTTCCCTGGCAAATTGATGTATTTAACATAAATTCGGTGTACAAAATACTCCAGAATACGACTGATAGTCAGGTCTGACTTCAATGTACCATTCACAGTTATGAGTCCATTATGGGACCCCAGAGAGGGCAGTGTGTGTTTTTTTCTCATTTCCTCTCGTTTGCCACAATACACCCACAGTGCAAGTCATCATGTAAGTGAAAATAAGTTTTAAAAAATTAAACAGAAATGTAAATAAATATGACAAATAAAAATATTCTGAGGAAAGATTTACTTTCTCATAAAATGTAGATACGTATTATTAATGTCCATAGTTTTTTGTTCTACATTATCCGCAGTTTCCTTATTCTGGGAAATTGTAAACAAAGTCTTGAGATCACAAACAATGCAAATATAATTACATTTGTTTTAATACAGCGTGAAAATCTACATAATGATGATGATATTTTAGCTATTGTGTCCACTGAACGGGACAAGGGGGATTTTGAACGAAAAAATCGGACAGATAATTATAATTGGACAGAATGAATATTTTCATTTTAGTTTCCCAGTATACTATAATACTATTGAAAAGAACCCGAATAAAAGATGAAGGGTAAATCAATTTAAGAATGTCTTATAATGACATTAAACTCTTGGAACAAACCTATTTACCAATGAATACACAAATCAGTAGGATTGCATTGAACGTTGTCATAATGCACGTGGAACGATGTTTTTTTCTTCAATTTAATAATCTTGGGTAAATAAAACCCAAGGTGCATAGGAAGTGAAAAAAAAGTTCAAAACGAAAGTTAAATCCGATGACATACGAAGGGATAATGTCTCATTGAACTATTGCCGTATTGGCATCGCCTTGAATTACACAGCGAAACATTCGTATTATGTATACTCTCCAATCTGATGGTTACTGTCATGTCAGATATGTCCGCCCTTAAGCTTTGTGTCCACCCATATGACCGCATTGTTGATCGAGGGGTATTAAAAGAAAGCTATGCGCAATAGAAAGGGTCAATGTAGCTTGAGCCAAAGCGTATTTGACCTCCACTCCAACACTCCAAGAGGCCAGTGTAATGTGACAGCCGCTTCGATCTGCCATGTCGAAAATGAAGATAGCTGCCAGACATACGCTTACCTGCTCTCATACGTTTACTCTTGGCCAAAACGTCAAGGTCTGGGATACCTAGGAAGTCATTCCGTCAAATCCTGTGCCAAATACATATATATATGTGTGTTAATTTTGTCTCCTGTACTGCATTCACCGCGAAATTACTTCTGAAAAAACTCGAAAACTAATACATTTAAATTATATATGAATGCTGTTCAAATAATGACTTATATATAAGTCGTTCGTAGAAATTATTGTTTCTTTAGTACGTTTTGTATTGTTAAGTGCTGAGATTGTTTCAGGAGCCGACATGAGATTTGGCTTTAACTGTTATAGTATTCATGCAGGGGAACATAAACAACACATTCTAGCAATTGTCCATATTAAATTCCCATGATATTAAAAATTGGAAAGATATTTCACTCGCTTAATATTTTGATATTTTATACAGTGACCCAAATGCTATGGATATTCCCACTCAGTGGCCGAAATACTCTGTGGATACCGGAAGAAAGTTTTTGGACATTGGTCGTCAAATTGAGGCCAGGGGGGATCTGAGAATGGACCGAATATCCCTGTGGAATGACATCATCAGTAGAATGCTAGAAGTTGAAAGTACAGCGTTTTGTAGTATATCGTCTCACTCTAGAATCCAGCCCATAGACCTGATGTCCGCTGATACGTCATTGGCAAGAGGTGCTTCCCCTATTGTTCATACAAAATATGGACAAATACGTGGATACAACAAGAGGTCGCACACGAAAGTAGGAAGTGGGTTGGTTGATGTATACACGAATATTCCCTTTGCGAAACCTCCAGTTGGGGACCTTCGGTTTCAGCCACCAGAGGATCCCGAGTCCTGGAATGGAATTCGAGACGGAACAGTCTCTCCACCAGCTTGTGTCCAGCCTTTGTTGACAAGAACTTCTCTCCTACGTGATACATCTGATATGAATGAAGATTGTTTATACCTTCGGGTTCACACACCTCGAGAATCCAACAAAACGAAAGATCTACTACCAGTCTTGGTTTTCATCGATGGAAAAGACTTCAAAAATGCTGACGGAGTTCATCTCGACCTGTCCAATATGGCCGCTTATGGTAACATGGTAATTGTAACTCTGAACTACAGATTAGGTGCTCTTGGTTTCTTCAGCACAGGTCTGAAGACTAAGGTGACTGGTAATTATGGTCTTCTCGATATCATCGCAGCTCTGAGATGGATCAACTCGAACATTGCAGCTTTTAGAGGTGATCCAGACAGGGTAACTTTAGGAGGACAGGAATCTGGGGCCATCATGGCTCATATTTTATTATTTATTCCACAGTCTGATGGACTTTTCACACAAATGTTTTCGCTGGGAGGCTCCGCAATGCAGCCATCAACAGTTGACTACATCGAGGGACGCCTCGAGAACGTCAAAAGCTTCATAGAGGAGATAAACTGTCCAATTCTACCGTACCCATCCATGATAGACTGTCTCTACTCCAAACCATCCAATATATTTGCTCTCTCGAACACTTCCAAACTAACAGATATGAAATTTGGTCCTGTAATCGATAAGACTGTGATATTTGATGACATAAAGAAACTGGCTAACGAAGGCAAGTTCCAAAAAATGAATGTTATGTTTGGGTATGATGAAGATTACATGACTGGCATACTTCACAGACAGTTCCCCCGGGGTCTTATGACAGACGACCAACTGGACGAAGCGTTAGACTCTCTCATTGCTCAACACCTTCCAATTTACCGTGGCACTGCCATCGTCCCTGAAATGATCACGAATTTCTATTACAGAGAAACGTATAATTCCAAAGAGGTAAACAATTTCGAGACTTACAAAGCCATTGTGACAGACTTTCTGCTGTCTGTCCCAATGGAAATGTCTGCTA
>JAVFBX010181902.1:0-14405 GCA_034783855.1 Mopalia kennerleyi
CACTTATCACCATGACACAAGAGCTCACTTATCACCATGACACAATAGCTCACTTATTACCATGACACAATAGCTCACTTATCACCATGACACAAAAGGTCACTTATCACCATGACACAATAGCTCACTTATCACCATGACACAATAGCTCACTTATCACCAGGAACACAATAGCTCACTTATCACCATGACACAATAGCTCACTTAATCACCATGACAAAATAGCTCACTTATCACCATGACACAAGAGCTCACTTATCACCATGACACAATAGCTCACTTATTACCATGACACAATAGCTCAGTTATCACCATGACACAAAGGGTCACTTATCACCATTACACAAAAGGTCACTTATCACCATTACTTAATAGCTCTCAGACACTAGTGATATAATAACTACCACAGCACCAGGGACACAATAGCTCACTTATCAACATCACATAATAGCTCTCAGGCACTAGGAATACAGTAATAACCACAGCACCAGGGACACAATAGCTCACAGAGCACTAGGGATACAAAAGTTCATAGATCACCAGAGACACAATAGCTCACAGGTCACCATGACACAATTGCTCTCAGATAGCAGAGGTAAAATAGCTCACAGTGCCAGGAATACAATAGCTCACAGAGTACTAGGGATATAATAGTTCATAGATCACCAAGAACACAATAGCTCACAGGTCACCATGACACAATAGCTCACAGAGCACTAGGGATACAATAGATCACAGAGTACTAGGGATACAATAGTTCATAGATCACCAAGGACACAATAGCTCACAGGTCACCATGACACAATAGCCCACAGAGCACTAGGGATTCAATAGTTCATAGATCACCAAGGACACAATAGCTCACAGGTCACCATGACACAATAGCTCACAGAGTACTAGGGATACAATTGCTCTCAGACAGCAGAGATAAAACTGCTCACAGTGCCAGGAATACAATAGCTCACAGAGCACTAGGGATACAATAGCTCACAGAGTACTAGGGATACAATAGTTCATAGACCACCAAGGACACAATCCCTCACAGGTCTCCATGACACAATAGCCCACAGAGCCCCAGGAACACAATAGCTCATAGATCACCAGGGACACAATAGCTCACAGATCACCATGACACAATAGCGCTCATACAGCAGAGATAAAATAGACCACAGAGTGCCAGGAATACAATACTAGTAGTTCAGACCCCCATGGGCAGATTTAACATTTAAGTTTAAATTTTAAATATTCACATTAAATTTGTTTTTTATCATGTTCAAATTCAATGTGTTTTGCAGGATATGCTGATGGGAAAATTTATATTAACAGATTTTGAACTAAGAGCAGGCTGTCACAAACTTGTAAGAATTAAAGCATAAGAAAAGCTTTCAAGCAGACAGAAATATTTCCTTAGAAACGATAGAAATACATTACAACATCAGAGTTCCGTGTTAGTTTCATCTCACAACAACCTACACTGTAACACATTACCTTGCAGAGGGAGTTCCGATTCGGGAATGACCATGAGCACGAGCCATTTTCTGAAAGGCACTTTTTATTTCGTCTTCAGTGATTTCATAGCGGGCGTGGATTTTCTTCTGAGCACCGGTCATGTAATACTGCTTGTCTTCACGATGAGTAATTTTCTGTCAATTCAATAATACAAACAAAACTACCAATAAATCCAGGAGATTCATACATTTACCAGGTTAATGTCGAGTTCTCTGTTTGGCTAAGAAAAACAGTTCTGTCGACTTATTTATCATATTGTCATTATTCTTTTCTTTGTCGACTGTTGAAATCTGAATATGTCAAAAAAGGCAAACTAATAGGTGTATTTATATTGGATATAAAATTTCATATTTTATTTATCTTTACATCTTTGTGAAATGAATGTTTGAAATCTGAATATGTCAGAAAACGGCAAACAAATAAGGATAGGATGGTGTATTTATACTGAACATCTCAAATATATCAAGTACGGTAGTTGAATTGTTGTTGACCATATAAGAGTCTGACATGATGACATCTTTGGCTCACACAGCTACATTCTAATCCGTTCACATTTAAGTTGTTATGGAAACCAAGCAAATAACTACATGTAACTCAAACAAAACTTCTACAGAAAGTTTAAAAAGGAATTTATGGCTATTAGAAAAAGGAAACGACATAAACCGAACATATTCATGTAGGCTACCTTGCAATTTAAATTTTTACATAATTATCAAGTTCTTTCTTTATTTTATATACCCCTGGTATCTGCCAAATAACCTGACCAACACAACAGTTATCTTTGAAAGATATATGATATAAATATACGGATCCAGAAGTCTATAAATAAGAAGTATGAAACATTGCATTTAATACCTAATGTCAATGGCATTGAGGTAATTCCTATACGACTTCTTAGGGCCAATGCCCTTCAGTGAACAGTGTATGAAGTTTGAATATCACAACTGCTGAGGAATCATGGGAAAGCCAGTAAAATACAAAACACTTTCACTTTTGATATTTCGAGCTAACAAGGAGTATTTTCAGTATGTGTATGCGTCACTTAAAAGCAGTGCATGAAATAGAACAGCCGTGAACAGTTGGAAACTTGTGAGTTTTTTCATTAATGGCACATTTAGCTTAAGATCTGTTACCCATGCTGCAACAATCATTTCCGAAATTGTCTACACACAGAACAGATAAAAACTAGATCTCCTGCTCAGCCTACATCACATGAAACATCAAAAACCACACTGCTGTTGATTTGGGGCAATATGTTGTTGCATAATTTTTGTTAATGGGCTTCTTGTTGCGTTTAATAAAGATGTGAATTATTCCCTGCTTTATGTTTTCCCCAAATGTTTTGAATAAAGAAAACAAATTGGAACCTCGATTTTGATATTTTGTTATTTCCTCTGTGGCCTTTGATTTGCATACCTCTGTGGATCGTTTGAGACTGCGGCATTTATTGAGAGCCATCATTTCATTCTCCAAGCGATTTGGTTGATTAGTGAAGGTCCATACAGTTGAGGTGTTGAATTTATGCTTTCTATCCAATGAAGACATCGGCTGAAAATTATAATCAGGAGTTTTATCAGAGATCAAAAGATACAGTTTAGTAGCATATTGTCACAAATAATAGGATAAGCTGACTGCAGCTTCATTCACATAATAAAGTTTGACAGAACAAGATAAAAAAAAAAGTAAATTACTTACTTATAGTTTAACGCTATGTGGTATTTTGCTTTTAAAGGGTATTTCGCTTAAATCATGGCATAACACAATTCATAACAACCATAATATGTCTATTATTAGGGGTTCAATGTCACGCTCAAGCGTTGTTCACTTATATGGTGATGGAGTGTCCATCTTTACTTTAACATGATAGAAACTAAAGATAGCAGAAACCATGTAAAAACCACCTAAACTATTGTTACAGACATCTTGTGTGATTTCCTCATAAACCAGCGGCCCACTGGGGACTTGAACCCATGATTGATACGCTGAAAGAGGAATAGTAGTGTGACACACTGCCCACTGAATGGTCACCAGGGAACCAAGCTCTATTAGAGATATAATGTTTCTACACGTCTGACTGTAGTTACAGGCTTCAAAACATAGACAAATTACCAAAACACTATTACCCAGAGGCCTATAGAAAGTGGAACAGGAAGTGAATTTTTTTACTTGGCTGTAAGATGTACTGCTAGAAAACAAACAGGGGCCGGTTGCTCAAAGCTCAGTTAAGTTACAGTCTGTTAAGTACATGACGTTGCATAATAAAGAATTTCTATTACGACGTAACGTCCATTTCTTTGTGACATGACATCATCTAACCGACTTCTGTAGCATTAGGAACTTTGAGCAACCGAACCCTGGTTTCCCTTTGATCAGGTTTACTTAAAATTTGAAAAGTTATATTTAATACAAATACTACACATGTCGTTAAAACACAATTTAAAGCAAGCTTTACTTGGTTCAATGTTATCATTCAAATTTGTTAATTTTCTGTATAAGTAAAAATAAAGCCTTCTCACAGGAATATGGTCTGTGTAGTATGGGAGGACCTGTTTACACGTGGTTACCCTGGTGTCAGAGACATACGGCAAACTGGTGCGGGTCGATGTCTTCCTACTGTGACTGGCAGATCTGGGGGACAAACGGAAGTAAGGTTAATTGATTGTTTGATTGATTGTGATTGAATGATTGTGATGATTGATTAATTGTGATTGACTGGTTTTGTTTAATATATTGTGTTTGATTGAATGTGATTTATTGATTGATTGTGATTGACTGATTAATAGTGAATGATTGATGGTGATTGACTGGTTGTGTTTGATATATTGTGATTGATTGAATGTGATTTATTGATTGAATATGATAACATGATTGTGATGATTGATTATTTGTGATTAATTAATTGTGATTGACTGGTTGGTTTTGATATATTGTGATTGATTGAATGTGGTTTATTGATTAATAGTGATTGATTGATGGTGATTGACTGGTTGTGTTTGATACATTGTTATTGATTGAATGTGATTTATTGATTGAGTGTGATTGACTGGTTGTGTTTGATATATTGTTATTGATTGATTTAATGTGATTTATTGATTGTTTGTGATTGATTGATGGTGATTGACCGCTTAAACATATGGCTTAATAATAATAATAATAAATAACTTTTTTTAACAAGGAAATATAAACAGTCAAAATAATATTGATCTTTCCTGTGGTTCTCCAGATGAAACATATTAAATAACATAAAAATATATACAATTACTTGCAATAATTAAAATAACAGTTATAATTTAAATTTGTAAAATTACCAAATTCTTTAAAAACATGAAATTATGAATCAACATATCACAAGTTATAAATTTATTAACAATGTAAATCACAAGTTATATATATCTGTTAAAAATAAATAAATTATTGATCTGATGATAAATTAATGAGATATACATGTAAAGGTGGCATGGTAATTACCTTCTATCTTTTGGGGTAAATGGTGCAGACAGCTCTTCATGTTTGCTTCTTAGCTAAAAATATGAAACAGATCATTAAGGTTTCATGTAGCATTCACGTAAAGTCTCATGGCCTTTCTTTGTTTCTAGCAAGCTTATAAAATTGCACTAGACATAGAAGAATATTTGGCAACTCCAATAAACTGATGAAAGATTCATGTTGATTATATATTTCAGTTTATTTATCTATAAATATATGAACCGAGGAAGTATTGCCTCATGGTTTAAATAGATAAACAGAAATATATAGTCAACATAGATTGTTCAACATTGTTGGGTTGTCATCATTCTATACTATGTGAAATGTACTGATAGAAATTCAAATATTTGATCATTTGTCCGATTGGGGGGTTTAATGCCATACTTAAGGTTCTTTATCTCATATGATGGGGTACCAGTCCAAAGGGTGAAGGAAATCACCCTTAACACCACTGGCAACAAACAGAGACAAGAAAGGACAAACACAGGACACAGGATGCAATTTAGAGACATCCGAACAGATCAGCCCTTTAGCTCTGAGAGCATCAGGACAAAGCTCCCTCCCAACTACCTGCTCAAATATTTAAAAGAAATACATGAAGTACGACATGGATATGACCAGTAAATGTGGGAATGCTGATGAAAGAAAAGCTATTTGTAATTATTTTACACTGCATATCTGTACAATGCTGTATGCCCAACGGAGGCTACAACTATAAAACAAAAGAATGGAGAAGAATACAATACATAGTACACACAAGGAAACAGGTCAATTTTGATCATTCATTTTTAAGATTTGCTTTGACAGACAACTGAAGTCCTTATATCTGTTATTTTCTGTAAACTTACATACTTTAGATGTCTGGAAATAAAAATAAAACTTAATTGTACTTTAATTCACTGTAACATCTTTGTAGAGAAAGAAAGTGCGCTTGCCTAAACAGGGATGCGAACCACAGACTACATGTCTTAAGTTTTAACATAATTGTCATGGCAACGCTTTAGCACTGGTTGTCATGGCAATAACATTTTACATTAGCTTAGACAGCTTTGTGAATTGGGCCCCTGGAAACCAACAGGAGCACTTACCGGGACAACTATGTTTTCAAAGTATGGTACTGTTGATGGGTGTAGCCTGGCTGCCATCTGTCTATACTGGGAAGAGCTGTTCACCATTTGTACAGACTTCAGACGGATTCCCAGTTTAGCAGTATGACTCCGGACATCCAGGGATGGCATCTCTTCCACACTGACAGGGTCGTACAGAAGACCACCCTCATAGCTAGTCTCTGAATAAAAATAAGAGAATTTATATTCTATGAAATTACATGATGAGTACATGTATGGGTTCACCTAAAGCCCCATCTGTCCTTTCTGATAATATTCATAAAGTGGCCACAAATTTTAAAAGAAAACAACACAAAACTACAACACACACACAAAATTGAGAACCAAATCCTCTGAAGTTTCTGACTTGTCCTTAGCTGTCTCTTTTTTTTCTTTCAAATTTCCCACACAAATATTGTTAATGTATTGAGACCATTGTTGTTCTAAGTAAAATGGTGTACAGGGCTTGAAAAAAATCGAGACGAATTCAGATATGAGTACTGGGTATTTAGAAACAATTTTATTCGTTATTCAAAGTTTGCACCTGATTTAAGCCAATAGTGACATGACCAGACTTACGAGAGCACAGAGGCTACGCATATGTACATGTAGATGAACAATTTTCACCCTCGACGATCCCCAATCACCCTTAAGTGAATGACTGCAGGGAACCAAAAATATTTTGTGGCTATCTCACTCAGTGTCGAACGCTAGTATAAAAGAACAACAATCTTGCGGGTTATACTGTAAAATTTAACCTAACACCTCAAATTTTGTTCATGACAAATCCAAACCTTTTTTGCTTGTTGTGACAATATTACAGCATGTCATCAAACGAATTTATGTTTTCTGACAAATATTGATGCTTTTTTACTTTAAAACAAAAATCATCTTCTGCCTCTCAGACACAATTTGCAAGTCTTTTTAATAGCTTCCAAAATAGTAATTTTATAAACAAATGTGAGGTGATTTAGGTAACCCCTAAAATTACTTTCAGCCTTCGTGTCAAGCTTATCATGACTATCAGCTAAAATCGAAAAGAATATCTTTTCGATTTACTTCCTTGTCCTGTAAGTCTTTGCTACTTTGCTACATTCATTATTTGAACAGTTTTTAATTGCGCATTATAAAATAGGGTCAACAGGAGTGACCTTTTTTATTTTTGACACCGTCTCTATTCTAATGTCAACAATTATTAATTTTCATAGGAGTGATTATCTGCCACTAGGGGTTTAGCCGATTTACATGTATTATTTAGTACATATTGTCACATGCTATAAGTTATAGCAGAGGACTGTCTTGAGATATGTGTTTTTCTTGGCAGTCATGTAGCAAAATTATATAATATTAATCAATTGTAAACGTACGGTATGGTCTGTTGTGACTGGTATAGCACACTTTAACTACGTACATGTTCGTGGATTGTTGTCGGCAAGGAGCCAATCAATCAATGAATAAGTCGGTCGGCTTGTTTGTCGCACTTTTAATTCTTTAATTTCTTTGTACCTACCCAACTGCCGTTGACTTTCGAATGGCATGTTGTATCTGTCCCTCCGACTGCTGAAAAAGTCAGCCGGTCGAAGACCAAACCATGTCGCCGATCTTATCAACTTCCAAACATCCGTGAAGCTGTCACACTCTCCGCCATGTTTCAACAATGGGAAAGACCTAAAGTGACGTCACAGTAACCAAGAGGCATTCTCCACGATGCGACACTTTCGCTTTCGCGAACAGGGGTCATAGGGCACGTCACTCCAATGATGCGTCCAAGCCATATAAATGTACATGCCATGTACACAAAAGATAAAACACACGACAGCCGAGATATTGTCAGAAATCAAGCACACCATTATTACGGGGGATGATGACATTATTTATTTACATTCTAATTAAAAATAGTTAGACTTGAGCATTTAATGGTGCTTTTCATTTGGCTTGTTAAAATTATGCACTGTGGCTATAAATGTAGCTTAGTTTATACGTAGCTCAGATATGTTTTTATATGTTGTTGTTTACATATGAAAACAACAACATATAAAAACATATCTGAGCTACGTATAAACTAAGCTAAGGTCTCAGACGATAGTTTTTAAGTTATTCTCTCAGTGAAGGGCAAAAATTGTGCATACTAGGCCTACATAACCAAAAGTGAAAATACCTATTTTGTTTGTATAAATTGTTCCGCTCGGTTAAGGTATCCATTTGTTTTTACATACAGAATAATATTAGCCTATGTTTAGTTATAGTTCGTATTTAGTTTTACTGCACCGATATAGGCTTAAGTCATCGAGTTTTTAAATAAAGAATATCTATCTATCTAAATAATATTTAAAAAATATTTATTTTTAAATAAAGAATATCTATCTATCTATCTATAATCTATAATCTATTATCTATCTATAATCTGGCATGACAAGCAGTGTGACGAGGTCTAATTTGAAACTTGGAAAAGCTTAGGCCTACCCTGATTGCATTGTATAAGCTAAGGCCTATCTGATAATGAAGCTACATGAATAGGCTTAAACATACATAAAATAAGCAAACAAACAAACTTTAATAACAAAAGAATGAAAATCAAAAATGTTTTATCAAAATAGAAGGGTTTATTTTTTTGTATCACAGATGTTATTTTGAGAAAGTATGCCAAACAACTGCCAGCACCACAATAACGAACATACAAAATAAGAAAATATGTTATCTTTAAATCCCTGTTTTCAACAGAATAAAATTGTGAAACTAGTGAAATAAGACCGGACTTCAGCAGCTACATATATAAGTATAATATAGGCTATATTGTGAATACAAATATTCTAAACTAATACAGGTTTCAGCCTTTATGAATGTTCATTGCAGTCATACTAGTTTAATACAAACAGCTTCAAAGAATACATTAGCACAGGTCTGCTTTCAATTTAATGACACACAAATGATGGTTATTTTGGTAACAACTAGTTTACCATATATTTTTACTTGTGACATTAAACATACTCAATGGATTGATTGATAAGTATTTTTTATATTAATTGATAATGCTGTGCTTAAATTTCCCACTCTACCTTTATTAAATACATATCACAAAGGCATAAAATGTTCATATCAACAGTTCATATCATGGATATTATTTGTTTGATAAGGGTTTTGTGCACTGCTTTAGGTTTTTTCACTAATATATGACATACCATCCCAATAGGTGAAGGAAACCCACCTAAAAATCACTGACAATAAACAATATATGAGCTTCATATTGCCCCTTAGGTTTGAGAGCACCAGGGTAACAGGAAGCCCCAACTTTTCACAGCGAGGTCACACTGATCCATTAAAACATGAATTATACCAAAAAAAATCTCAAAGCATTTTGTTGGCATGTTATAAGACATTTACAATGTTAAAGCATGTACATAATCTCTGTTTTATAATACTTAAGCTTATACACACAACATGAAAAAATAACAACAGTTTATTTTTTGCTTGTTTCAAAGATACGCAGACAGTTTGGATTGCATTATTTATTACATCTGTTAAGCATTATTTCCATGTGAACATTGTCAATCAAGTATTCCTACGCTGCATGTAGTCAAAGACTGACTTTTAACAGAAAATGAAAAAAACAAACAAAAACATAAATTTCTGTTAATAGTACAAAAATAGTAGATTAATGTTTGTTTGATTGGGGTTTAATGTCATACTCGAGGGCATATCACTCCTATGACGACGGATTGCCCACTTCACTGCACCTTGCCTTATTACCGTGGAAAACTGTTAGGACGATTCGGTGAACGGTATTGAAGCAGGATAAGTCGGCGCACAAGCTACCACTAAGCCACGGCACCCATGCATTTCAAATGGATTTAAGTACATGTACCATTCACAGAAATATCTGTCCTCTACTTCACAGTAAAGAACATTCACACAATTGTTTGTTTTTCTATTGAACTGAATGACACAACAGTTCCGATTGATTTTGAGAAATTTGTAAACCAATTTTCAACATACTAAAAATATATATTTTTTAACATTGTTTTTATAAGGCCTACTTTATGTTTTCAAGGACTTAAACTAACCCTAAGTTGATGATGAAAATTGTATTTCTATGGAAATAATAAGGGCCTTTTCTGTATTAAATTTATCATTATTGGGTTCTTTCTATGGTCGCCATTATTAAGTTACCCTAAATCACCTCCAATTTCGTCCATTACAAATCTGAACTTTTTTGGTTGTTGTGACAATATGACAGCATGTCTTTGAACAAATTTATGTTTTCTGTCAAATGTTTATGCTTTCTAACAGAAACATTCATCTTCAGTCTCTCGGGCACAATTCTTTTAATTAGCTTCTTAAATAGAAATTTTATGGACGAATTTGTGGGTGATTTAGGGTAGACATCAACTACAACATGACATTGTATATAAGTACATAATTCACATGATATAAAATCATGAAAATGGTGAAAGGTTGGGATTGCTTTGTAATAATCTTGTTCTTTCATCAACATCTTCAGGATGAACTTCCTCTTCATATGAATCTTCCTGGATTTGACCTCTCCTCTTTGGGGAGAAACTGTCGTCATGGTTACCGGGGATCTCAAGCTGTGGTGGGAGGGGTTTACAAAATGAGCATGGCAACCAAGACAAGTCAATCAACTGGTTATACATGGCTGTACCAATCAGAAGGAACAGAAACCCATCCACTGAAACCAGAGATATGTTATTGTTAATGAAACAATATACAAATCAGTGAAATTCTGACTTCATATTAATCTAAAACTCTCAATCTATTATCTGTAAGAATCTGGAAATTTGTCCAAACTAAAGTTGTTGATAAATGGTCTGGATGGGTTGGGAGGGAGCTTCCTGTTGACCTCATGATCTCGGTTTGTTTGTTTGTTTGATTGGTGTTTAA
This sequence comes from Mopalia kennerleyi, assembly GCA_034783855.1. Taxonomy (NCBI): domain Eukaryota; kingdom Metazoa; phylum Mollusca; class Polyplacophora; order Chitonida; family Mopaliidae; genus Mopalia; species Mopalia kennerleyi. Next base: position 11,001 of record JAVFBX010181902.1, read on the forward strand.
CGTCGTACTCAAGGGTATTTCACTTATATGACAACGGATTGTCCACTTAACAATGTTCCTTGCCTAATTACGGTGGAAAACTGGGAAGAAACCTCGTAAAAACCACCCCCGCGATTGCCGGAGCCACATCGCGTGACTCACTCATATACCTGAGGGTCGACAGACGGACTCGATCCTGTGAACGGTAAATCGAAGTTGGCTTCTGTAAGCGCGCTCGCTAACCACTAAGCCACGGCCGCAGGCTCATGCTCTCGGAGCTAATGGGCAACCGGCAACAGGAAGCTGATTTGTTTGTGGTGTCTTTGTATTGCTTCCTGTGATTTTCCTCTTTTGTTTTCATTTGTTGCCAGTGATATCGAAGGTCGTTTCCTTCAACCAGTGGACTGGCACGCTGACAAACAAGTAAAATAACCTTAAGCATGGCGGTAAACCCAAATCAAACAAACAAACAAGCATCTGATAAGCAAATTTATTTGTTCATTGCATTGTATTATATGCCGACAGGATTTAATTCCTATCTGGTCTGAAAATCTGAGATAAGCCTATAATTAAAGGTGTCGTAGTGATTTTATCATTTACAGTAGTAATAGCTGCAGGGTTCACACAGGGTCGGCTTCTCAATTGTCCAATGACTTCATTGGCTTTATAAAATAACACATGTCAAGGAAAACTATTTGTAATACAAACCTTTCCACAAATGATAGAGAAATTTTACCTTGAAGCAATCCCCAGTATTTATCAAATGGTTCCCCGAAACTCTGTTGAGATAAAATAACATTGAGTCTCACGGAAAATGAAGACAAAAGGACATTATGCCATAGCAGCCATGTACAATACAAATATGACCATATATTGTACAAATACCAGTTACAGAAAGTCCCGACAAAAGTTGACTATTGAAAAAAGTTGTTTGAAACCACATTTCAAATACATTGTATATTATTGGTTTGTTTGTTTGTTCCTTGCTCCATTATGGTGGAAAACCGAGAGGAAACCTCGTAAAAACGACCCCCGCGATTGCCGGAGCCACATCTTGTGACTCACTCATATACTTGAGGGTCGACAGACAGACTCGATCCCGTGAACAGTACATCGAAGTAGACACTCGAAAGCGCACTCGCTAACCACTATGCCACGGCCGCGGGCTTGTATATTATGGGAGTGTACTCCACCAGTAATTCCCAAACAGCCGTAAACTCTAAAGTATTTTTATTCATTGGAAGAACTATTTGTCCAGTGTAAAGTAGACAATATGATTATGCTGTAATTTACCATGTAGCCTGAGAAATTCACCAGCAATAACAAATATTTATAGAAAAATACTTTTTTTATATACTAGAATAAATAGTATACATTTGAATTCCACACTCTGATAATTTATATATAGTATACTAGATTGAAAAGTATCCATTCGCTCAATTTGATAATTATATATATACTAGAATAGATAGTAACCATTTCCACAAAATAACTATAGAGCTATTATAATTAGAAATGCATGAGAAAATCCATGAACCAATGCTTGAGGATCTGATCCGCTATTATAAAATACTTACCCCACCAAAAGCATAGAAGATAATGAGATCAGTCACCCATACCAACAGAGTTCTACAGGCATCTATCAGGGTTCTGTGAACAGCTGTCAAGAAAACAAATACTCCAATAATATCAAATAATATATAGGAATACATGTAGCTTGAATTATTCATAATGACATTTTATAGTGTATTTGCAGATCACTTGAATGGTACATGCAACTAGGATTAGTAAGTGTATTCCCCTAGTAAAAAGAAACAGAACTTGATTCGATTTCACAGATTTGAAATCGACATAAAACACTGTTGCACAAGTTTGTTCGAACCCCTTGATTCCGACAGATCTTTCCACAGCTTATAATAAATTGGTTTTGAGGTTCAAAGAAATCTTTATGATTGATACATTCCAGTTTGAAGAGTGTGCTAACAGATATTTAAAGTTACAGGTAGTTATCAGGTAGACTACATTTGACTCACCTGTCAAGGATTTAGTAACAGCCAGTCCAAAGTAATTATAGAAGGCTATAGAGAGTAAGTACAGCAGACAGAATATCAGAAGTTTATAGTCATTGCCGATTTGATAAATAGCATCTAAACTATTCTCGTAGCTGTTGTTTACTTGTGGGCCAGGGATAAAATACATCACTGGTAACACAATCTGCAGACAAACGTTATAGTCATGTTTACATTCATCACAACAGTGGTAATAATAGACAAATGTCTATATAGAAGACCACATATCTTCTTCAGATATCACAGTACATAATAGCATTACTAAAATTCCCCAAAAATATATGTGACACTTGTTAATAAAATGATATATCTGTAAAAGCTGACAAATATAATTTTATAATTGTGTAAAGCGTTTTTGATCAAATTGATATATTGAACCTTCAATGCATGAACACGCTTTTAATCAAATCTGTTGAAGTTCATTAGCACTTACATGTACAATCATTTTGAGCCTCTTCTGACTGTCTCAATATATACCCTAAATCACCTCCATAAAATCACTATTTTCTAAGCTATTTAAAAGACTTGGAAATTGTGTTTGAGGGACAGAAGATGAATTGTTCAGTTAAAAAATTGCCTATCGACAAAAAATGAAGAGTTCATTTCAGGCAGAAATCATCCGGCTGTACACTGACAATGCACTGAATCACAATTTTCAAATTTAAAATTAAAGGACTTCTAAGTGTAATTTTTGTATAATTGTTTCACTAAATACAGGCTAATAGTGTGAATTTTCTTATTAACAAATATAAAAAAATCAGACAAATTTTGAAGTGGCCGACCTACCTTAAAACTATATAATTCCTGGATAACCACTTCTTGTTATGAAGCGGTTATCCAAGATATATGTAGTTAAGCTACCCCACTCCTCAATGTCGTTCACTTCTTAATATAGCAGCATTGTAAAGGTCCAATTAAACAAGTATTGAAATGGAAAACAAAGTGAAGGAGGAGTTGCTTTAGATGCAAAATGTTTGCAGCGTACAATGCGGACTGCTGTATGTCTACGGATTATAATAATATTGTAGGATCCAGATCCAAGTTAAGGTAGGTCGGCCCCTTCGAGGTCAAAATTTGTCTGTTTTTTTTTTTATATGTTAATACGACAATTCACATTATTAGCCTGTATTTAGTGAAACAATTATACAAAAATTCCAATCAGAAGACCTTTAATTTTAAGTTTCAAAATTGTGATTCAGTGCATTGTCAGTGTAAAGCCGGATGTTTTCCGCCCGAATTCTAGCACTTCATTTTTTGCCGATACAATTTTTCAACGCTGCTTTCTCGAAACCTGTTTGAGTTACAACCCTAAAATTTGACATGCTTGATGATGACATATTAAACAAAAAAACGGTCC
>JAVFBX010181913.1:1326-14405 GCA_034783855.1 Mopalia kennerleyi
TTGAGCGTGGACGGCCCACACTCATACTGCCAAACGGGTGGAAGGTCAGCTGGAAATAACGAAGAAAACACAGAAATCAAGCAAACGTCAGTTAAGCCTGACTAATACCTAACTTGTGGAAATAGTTATCAAATTACTGATTATTTATTTATTTACTGATAGTTAACATATAACTCAACGGTATTATATTTCCGCCTTTGGAACGGGAGTGTATTCCCACAACTAAATAAATGGACCTTTTTTGTTTTCACCAGCTATTAAAAATAAAAGAATGTTTTCAAAAGTTATTGTCTCTCTTGAGTCATTGTTGTTTAATTCAGTATGTAATTCAGGTAGTTTATAATTAACACTGTTTAATATCCCAACCAATCTTTGTATTTCACCTGCTTGTCAGTTTGTGGGTGATTGAATAGCATAACAAAAGGATATTGGTCTATCGAACTGGCATTATTTTGGCTATAAAAGATTATTTTTAACGCGAACAGCGTATATTCGAACGAATTATATATACCTATTTCAATTCAATACAGTTATCGACCCCAGAATAAACTTTTTTAGAATACAATTTAAGCCTACGTCTTAGTGCTGCAACTTTGGTCCGCAAAAAGTGATTAACTTGAATGCTCAACTGCCAGTGCTCAATATAGGCCTACTGACTGATCGTCTAGCAGGTGGAATAGTGTACAGTGACCGGTTATAACATGACGTTGTGTCACAAAAAATGGAGGCCATGTCATATCCCTTTAAAGTAGGGGAAGTGATATGTGGCTTCTATTGATTATGTTAAACCTTGTAAGCCAAACATATGTAGACAGATAGGAGTAGATAGGATTTGAATACGTGTTTCCTCAGATCAAATAGGCACCGCCAAGCTTGACCAAAAAGATACTGGTTTGCCGCGACTACTGTATATATTATTACGAGAGGCAATCGTGGTATGGGTCAACACGAATTACCTGCTATGTAAGATCAATGTCTGTCCACAAGTGATGAAGTCAGATGTCAGTATATTTAACATGTAATGTGGATATCGATGTTGGTTCAAACAACAACAATCTATTCGTACACTTATACTTGTTAACATTTGTGATGATGGAGTTATCACCTAACACGGGTAAATAGACTTTCATAATGTAGATTCTTTAATTGGAAATATGCCAAATCATTTAACACTCACATCATCTCTTAAAATATATTGCATATTTCAACTCCACGAATGTCACCATATGGGATTGAGTATAAAACTGAAAGTGGCGTTATTTATATGGTTAACAATTTAATAACAAAATGGAAGTTCCCATTTGAATGTTTTTGTTATTTTGGGAATCCCTTGTTCAACTGTCACAAAACTTTAAACTTTTGAAATGCAATTTCCACAAACGGTAATTTATTTTAATAATTTTAGAACGTCTGAAGACATGGAAACCATACCGAAACCTCCATGTCCGTACTGTCCTCTGATTAAGGTCAGTATTATCCGAGCCGTACGTACGTACTGGACTCGTGGAACATTTATTTTCCATTACAGGAAACACTATATATGTGAAGGTTGTGATAGTGTCGTTATTGGCTGTTGACGAACCCTGCTGGTACCAAAGGGAAACATGCCTAAACACTGAATTAAGCATCATAAATCAATCAGTCAATCAGCCTGTTATTTGATTGAACTCTCAGTCTAGCATTTCCATGTTGGAAATGATCTTGTCGATTTGACGTACTATAACTTCCTAGACTTTCTAGGAGATCAGAAAAAATATTTCAAATGTATCATTTCATTCACCAGTAAGTTAATTTCTTAATCAATACATCGGGTATAAGTAAATTATAATATTAACGGGGAAAAAACTTACGTAAAATCTGTGGTGTACAAAATCCAAACACGAGGAGTAAAACCAATCCTGTTAGAATTTTCGCATTCATCTTTGGAAACACGTTCTTCGTCTTTACGTGTGTGAGGTTTGTGGTCAGTAATAAAATGATTAAGGTGACTAGGTCGGTAATGTGATAACACCTTCTGGCAAAAAATCGATAGTTCCTGGACAGGTATATATGTTGATCCCTTGAAGGTCTGAAAGACTCTAATCCCAGTGGACTCCTAGTCGGACTTAATGAGTAGTCTTGATATCCCACGCTTCTTGTGCTTGGGGAAAGAAATGTAGCTCTTATAAATGAATTCAGGCTTATAACGACACCTGCCCACTCCAATAAAGGTGTCTCCGGTCAATACGAAATAGTACAGTAACCTGAATGCTATTTCTAGTGAATTCGTATTCATAAATAACTACTGACAAGTTCGCTGACAAAGAAGTGACATTCCATAATACAGAAGCTCTAGAACTAATAACCCCGTTGCTGACATAGCATACAATTTTAACTGCCAGTAAAAATACATCAAAATGGCATTATGAAATTCCATATCAAACACGTTTGCGGGCTATTAACATCGTACTTCTATTTACACATGAAACACGTATTGAAGTAACGCATAAAGAGACATTCGGTGTAGTTAAATATCTTGAAATATAAGTTTGAAAAAGCTTTACCTTGAAGTAAACATTTATTGGTGTACCAATAGTAATATGTACACACATCCAAAGAAGAAGAATTGCATGGAATAAACTGAAAGCAATAAGGAAGTTCAAAATATCTGAACTGCAAATTAAAATAAATAAAGTTTCAATCATTTGGTCCACCACAGTGTGCATGTGTTCAAAACTTGTTTCTTTCGAAAGTGAGTTTTGTTTTGTTTCATATGCATTTAATGAAATATTTTTAAAATGCTTATTGTGTTATTTAAAAAATTAAGGTTTCAATAAATATAAATTAGGCTATATAACTTTTTCCCGCTAGGGGCCCTCGTGACTAAAATCGAAGTTGTGACGTGACCGTTTGGAGATTGCACAATGACGTCTTCCCCATATATTAACGTCATCGTGTTTCTGACTAATGAAATGCTTTATATTTTTAACTTTTAAAATCGATTTTTATCGATTTATTAAATATCAACAATAAGAACAGCATGTCAACGTTTTCAAAAAATGTTTTGTCAGATGACAATAAGATTTTGTTAATACTTGTGTACATTGAAACTTAACATTTCATGCGGTCAATAGTAGGCCTACTTTAGAAAGCAGAACACATATGTAACAACATGTAAAGTGCTGTAGGTTCTTGGAAGAATTATAAGTTATACAGATGTTGACGGAGTTAAATGAAATGGATTTAGTGAAAATGAATAGTGCAGTATTATTTAAAACTTTACTCTTCAGCTTTCTATTGTCACGTAGTAGTTAATCGAATTATTGAGCCCTCGGCTAAAGACAGTTTGCTTTAAGATTGGCAAGGTTGTCTTTTCCTAGCACTGGAGGAAGATTAACGTTCTAACTGTATCAAAACACTTCATATTTGTTGTGCCGATGTCAATTATTGTTGAAATGCATTGCCGTCATGTAGGGGAATTATCCTTAAGCGCGGCGTAAAACATCAATAAAACTATTGATTTGCGAATAAGACATACTTCGATGTGTATTGATTTGTATTGTACAGTCCATAAAATAATGACAAAAAAACAATGAATCCTGGTCGAAGAATTTAGTCCAGATCAATGATATCCGAATGTAGAATTCTGGCGATTCCATAGAGCTACGAAGCGGTGAAACCATCATACTATTTACAAAAGAGCTTCACGGTAGCGCAAGCTTGTCGATGAGTCATCCCCAATTACAAATAAACTCTCGTCTGAGCCAGTTTTTCATTTAATCTAAATATACATTATTATTTAGACTAGCCAAATGTATTTACTAGAGGATAAAATCTTCGGCGACAATATTTATTAAAATCGCGAAGAAACTCTTAAATATAACACTGGTTAATAAAACCTGGAACAAAAAAGTTTCAACAATGAATATCGCAAAGAGAAAGATAAAAAAGCGATTTAATGGTAGACGTCAATTGGGATTGAGTGAAGACGTAACATTAGTCACCATAGATATTGTTTACCCGTGTCAGAAAGGCAAAGTCGTAAGTCGTAACTTTTCCACATCAATGATTAATTGAAAGCGACAACATTATATGTGTTTTACATAATATATTCTTAAAAGTATTTATTATTAAAGTGGAAGTAGTAATATGGATTTAAGTCGTAGATTATCTTTAAATAGTATTTCAAAAAAGTATTTATTTATAACGTAAATAGATATGTGATTTGTCAGTAATTATAAAACAAGTGTATAGAAATTATTGTATGAATCATAATTCGTCGTAAATACATTTTTGCTAACCCTTGTTTATAAATGTTTAAATCAATTTTACGATGAGTGCGATGCTGTATACAACAAAGGCTTGCACGGAGTCTGATCAAACTGATTAGAGATCCCAGACGTTCAATTAGTTCACGATACCTTTTACAGATAACAAAACAGGTAGGTTGATGTTTTTGTCAAATATCCATATATGGAAAACTAGTGACCATATTTGGTAGGGGTGTGTTTCATAGGAGTGACTGTGTTTCAGGGATTGCGCGTTTCCGCAACTTTAAGGAGGTCCCATTACCATAAATGGTAATGACTGTCTAAATATGGGGATGGTGGGTTGTCAATCAGGACGTATGGCTTTCGTTATAAACTATTGTATATTTCTGACAGGTAGCTCTTAACATTCCTCTTGAAGAATATAAAATATTCTTTTCATAGCGAGTTGTAGACGTCAACATATCGCACAATAATACAAAAAAATTACAGAAAGCTGAAAGCTGCATTTTGATGGTTAAATATAGCCTAGGTCCCGTCCTCAGTTATCAGCTGAATAGTGGGATTGATATCTAGATAGTAGACACTCTATTTAACTAGTTTATGTTGTCACTAAATCATGTATAAAAACTTCAGGTAAAAGAGTGTTTTGTGGCAAAACTTAAAGTACATTATGACCATGAGTCAGTTAATAACGTTCTTGTGACCTCTTATAGACTTCTAGAATAACGCCATCTCAGCTTGGCACCTGTTTATCGACAGCTCTTTTCTGATTTCAAGTCCTCGGTTAATAATCTTCACTCAATTTTTGTTCCATGCTGAAATTACTGGTGCGGGAAGGGTTCGCCCTCTTCTGTCACGTTATGACGAACAGACAGTACTGTACTTCCGGTATCTAGCAAGTTTAACCTGTATTTAAATTCACTCCACATGAACAGACGCATAACATTAACTCAGCTTGTCTGTTATCGTACCTTATAAAATATTATATCCAGGGTGGCACTGTGGTCCCGTAACCAAGTGTCAGACATACCATGCAGTCGACGTTGGCACTAAACCGGATTCACACCTTTCTTATGAATAACAGTTAAATTGATTGGGCAATTTTGATTATTTTGTAATACCGTACTTCCCAACCCCTATCTCATTAAAACGAGAGCTCAGAAACGTTCCTCGTGTTTTGTTTGTCGCTATATTGAGATCTAACGCAATCACCCCACCTACAATGTCGATTGGTTTCTTGAATTGACCAATCACAAATTGAGCTGCTTTTCAATTCTGGTTTGTAACGGTCGAAGATTTCCGCCGCCTTACCGAAGTTTCTCGACTGCGTATCTTTATATGGCCAACGGATACATGCACGCACCATCAACAAACACCATTCAAATAATAACCTTTGAGTGGAATTTCATTTTCCCCTGTTTAAATGTCACTAACAACATCAACACAAGAAAATCGGCCAACTTCTGCTTGTTTTGGCTGAATTTGGTGTTATCCATGGCCGCGTGTTATCGGAGATTTTATTGGACAAATGAAACTGTGACCTTTCGTGAACCCCAAAAAGCTTGACCTAATTAAACAGTAAAAGTAGAGTGATTGCCTAAGATCTCAATATAGCGACAACCAAAACACGGGGGACGTTTTCTTGATCTGATTTTAATAAGATTCTTTCCCACCCCAATGAATTTTAATGCCAAGGTTATTATTTGTTTGTGAAATCCACGACCTCAGACGTCGACCGCTGTTCACGCGGCAATTGCTTCAGCGGCAATTGCTCCGGTGACAACTGCTCCAGGAAGGTTTGCACCGATGACAATTGCTCTGCTGAATATATGGAGCTTCATGGGTTATTTCTTTCATCAATCGCTCGATCAACAGTATAACTTCATTGTGCAATTTTCTCTAGTGAATACTCCATTGGTTTTATTGGTTATTTAGTGAGACGATTCTATTGTGACTTATCGGTAACTCAAATACCCTGTAACATAAGTGTCACCAGTCATGGTATCACCGGCTGTTCTTGTATCCAAAAGGACTGACTAAAATCACATTCCATCAAAAATGTTTGTATTACAGGACATGCCAGGCAGTCCAAAAAACATCCTCGAACCAATTATCACTGCTAGCAATATCGTAAGCTACATATAATGTATTTTGTTTTAACTTAAAATATTCCTAATTTAACATAAGTAACATTATTTGGCTTTTTATTATTTGACATCCCTGTGCCTGTACAAAGCATTGGACATTTGATGGCCTATACCGTTAATGGTATACAGAGCGTATAATGGTGAAACATACTGGAGAAACATAGCCTTTTTATTAACATCTGTGCTTCGGAAAACTCACGGTCACTATCGATATTAAAAAGACAATTTCATGCTCATTTCAGAGTAGACGCTCTATTTAACAAGTTTAATCATGTATAAAAAACCTCAGGTAAAAGAAGACTTTGTGGCAAAACTAACCTACATTATGACCATGAGTCCGTTAATAATGATTTGTTTACCTCTGATAGACTTAGAATAACGCCATCTCACAGTGGCACATTGTTTTCGACAGTTCTTTTCTGATTTCAAGTCTTCCGTAAATTTTCTTCACTCGCTTTTTGTTCCATGCTGAAATTACTGGTGCGGGAAAGCGTTCGCCCTCTTCTGTCACTTTATGACGAACAGACAGTATTGTACTTCCGGTATCTAGCACGTTTAACCTGTATATAAATAAATCCAGATTAACAGGCGCATAACATAAACTCACATTGTCTATTATACCTTATAAAATATTAAATCAAGGGTGGCACTATGGTCCCGTAACCAAGAAGAGTCGACGTTCGCACCAAAACCAGATTCACACCTTTCTTATGAAAAACAGTTTTATTGATAAGACCATTTTTCTTATTGTGTAATACCGCACATTCCTCTCCTTTAACTTAAACAATGAAAATAATCAATCCGCAATGACATTTGTGAAATTTGTTCCTGCAACAACTGCTCGGTGGAATTTGCTCCTGCAACAATTGTTCTGTGACATTTACTCCTGCAACAATTTTTCTGTGACATTTGCTTCTGCAACACTTGCTCTGTAACATTTGCTCCAGCAACAATTGTTCTGTGACATTTGCGTCTGCAACAATTGCTCTGTGACATTTGCTCCAACAACAATTGTTCTGTGACATTGGCTCCAACAACAATTGTTCTGTGACATATGCCCCTTCAACAATTGTTCTGTGACATTTGCTCCTGCAACACTTGCTCTGTTACGTTTGCTCCAGTAACAATTGTTCTGTGACATTTGCTCCTGCAGCAATTGTTCTGTGACATTTTCTCCTGCAACACTTGCTCTGTAACATTTGCTCCAGCAACAATTGTTCTGTGACATTTGCTTCTGAAACAATTGCTCTGTGACATTTGCTCCAGCAACAATTGTTCTGTGACATTTGCTTCTGAAACAATTGCTCCGTGACATTTGCTCCAACAACAACTGTTCTGTGACATTGGCTCCAGCAACAATTGCTCTGTGACATTTGCTCTTTCAACAATTGTTCTGTGACATTTGCTCCTGCAACACTTGTTCTGTGACATTTGCTCCTGCAGCAATTGTTCTGTGACATTTTCTCCTGCAAAACTTGCTCTGTAACATTTGCTCCAGCGACAATTGTTCTGTGACATTTGCTTCTGCAACAATTGCTCTGTGACACTTGCTTCTGCAACAATTGCTCTGTGACATTTGCTTCTGCAACAATTGCTCTGTGACATTTGCTTCTGCAACAATTGCTCTGTGACATTTGCTACAGCGACAATTGTTCTGTGACACTTGCAACACTTGCAATAATTGTTCTAAGTTAATAAGAACACAAACTCTTGAGCTACTCCACGTAATCATTTAAATGATTACTTGGAGTAGCTCAGAAGTTTGTGTTTTTGTTTATTTAATTCAACCTGCCTATAAGTCTTAAATAAGTTATTTTTTTGATCACTCATGCACTCGACCAATATTAATGATATTCGAACTTCATTGTGCAATTCTCTCTAGTTATATTCTTTAGAAAATCTTTAGAAATACATTTAAATGAACACATTCACGCTTGCATAATATCATAGTGAATTGTAAATTTGATATCTGTGCACAATTTCCAGTAGCTAACATCGCTGCTTACACTTTGCGCTTTTGGCAAAGCATTTGACATATGCGGTCCTATACCTTAAATGTTATACAGAGCGTATAGTGTAACCCTGTCGCCGGAGAAACATAGCGTAATCGTTAACATTTGTGCTTCTGAAAACTCACCGTCACTACCGGTATCATGCTCGTTTCAATCCTATAGAATCCCAAAGGATTTTTCTATGAAATCCAATAGGATTTTCTCAATTATAATTATCCTAGAGGATCCTATATGATTTTTCCTAACGGGTGGCGTAGCCTTGTGTTCATTTCTGATATCACTTGGCAACAACAAATAATAGATAATGAATAGTGTCAAAAGTACAACCCGTCGTCATATAAGTGAAATACCCTTGAGTCTGACATTAAACCACAAGCAAACAAACAAACAAGCTATAAGTTTATCTAATAGTATGCACCGAGGGTGTGTATAGATATAGTACCTACAGGCCTGGGTTGGTAGCCCGCGCAGACTATATTTTGAATATTTCGCTTTCAACATTGGCTCAGACACTTTCTTTATCCGTATGTGGTCGTACTATTAAATACTAAGTCTTTGCCTATACACAACTCACTTTTCAAAATTTAATTTCTATACTGGTTAGCCTACTTTTGTCAAACACGCACAGGATAAGATATACAATAGGCAACCAATTTTTGTGTGAGAACAAACATAACAAAGGAAACTGGAAAAATAGAGACCGAAAAACGCCCGGAAATCATATTCAACGAAAGTAGATCGTGAAGATTGGTCTCTCTTATGTAACCTCTTGGCCTAAATAGGCGTTTGAATTTTTGTAAAAAAAAAATTTGGAAAGTTCAAGGATAGTAACAAATAAATTGTAAAGGAAATCATTTAACTAAATTAATTTCAGCGAAGCATTCAAGCTGTCAAGAAATTGTATTCTACAACAGTGTTTCAACGTTAACTTATTTTTTTATTGCAAATTTTCAAAGACAATCATCTGTATTGCACTTGGAATCGAATTAGCATAGCCGTGAATGAGTTAATTTAAAAAAGCGGAACGGACGTTATTGTTCCAAAACACGGTAGTTATATCATCTAGTCGGGGCTGTCCCCTATTGCCTGTACTAGTGGATGATTTCATATAATGCCGAAAGTGAGCGTTCTATCTCAAGCGAAACAACAACAACAAACAACCGTTGTTGTACGCGTTAGCAAAATATATCAATAGATCTATGGTTCCGGTTTAGCCCTACGTCTTGTCTTTATCAACCCATTTAATCAAGATCACAAACATCCGATTTTACTTATATCCAATTTTTTTATTGTTGTGTTGCCTTTGTTTGTCTTTATTGCTCTCTGCTTTTTTTTCTGCTTCTTCTTTATATCTTATACCACAGGATTATTCTTTCGGACTGTAATATTGACGATCTACTGGGAAAAGACTGTTAAATGCGAATAATCTACCGAGGGTTGTAATGCAGAGTAGCTAGGAATATAACTCCTGGCTAGAGGAGATGATCCTACTAAGTGAAATAATATATGTTTATGTGTGTATGATGCCTGCAAATTTTAAATGAATTCTGCTTCTATGTAACCAAACTAAATACGAACAAACAAACTATATCAAAACTGAGATGAATCATTTCAATTTTTTAATTTTAGAAATGTAGACATAACAGAGTGAAATTAATATCAGGCATGTTAAATACTGCGAAACCAGGCTGATACAAGGAAAGCAAAAACTAATTATGATAAACGGCAACAAAAAAAATAGTAACGGTAAATGCAACAAATAAATCCTGAGGAAAACTCAGGTAAAAACACTCTCGAATACCAGCTTTGGCAGAAAATATTTATTCTATAGAATTTGATGCAGAATCAAGAATACTTGATTTACAAAGGTAACAACTAATACTCCTCTATTTGTACATTGGAGCCATCTGAAACTGAAAATATTCCTTCGAAAATGGTCCTGTCATGTCCTGGGTTCAATCCCCTCGTCCGTTGAATGTAAATTAGTCTTTCCCGTTAAGCAAAGTTTTGATTGGTGGATTAAGTCGTTACAACGACTAAGTTAGTCGTTAAAACGAGATACGAAGTATTTGTATTGGTTAATTTGCAGAGGGGAAAAACCCGTACACCCCGGGAGATTGTGAATGTCACAAGAGTTCACGGGTAATATAAAAACAAACATCGCTAAAATTGATGCTAAAATTCCAGAAACCTGTTTTTGGTGGATCTTTTTTGCAACATCATTGGCCCTTTCGATGTGGCTGGAAGCTGCGTTTCATGGCAGCGCTAGTCGTCAGGGGAGGTAACTCGGAACGCAAACAAAGATTATATCGCAGCAAAACCTATTTTCTTATGGTTTTCTTAGTGAACAATATTGGCGGATAATAAATTCGTTATCGACGTTTTTCTCAGGGGTGAATGACTTTTATGACAGTCCTGTAAGTCCTTACGCTCCTTCACCTGCGGCTCAGGGCGTACAAGTTTGCAGGGCGGTCAGAAAAGTCCGAACATCCTTCGTAAAACGGCAATAACTAACATTAGGCCTACTACGTCGTTATAACGAGATAATAAGTCGTAACACTGAAAAAAATATTCCTTAACATCTTAAGGAAAAAGTTAAGGAATATTCCCCGAATAAAGCACCAGCGGAATATTCCATAAATTCCAAGGAATAGGACATGGAATTTGTCTCGGGAGCAAGGATTATTCTAAACGTATTGATGGATTATCCATAACAGGTTAAGAAAAATTCCACAAAAGTTAAGGAAAATTCCACATTAAAGGCGTGATGGAATTGTTTCCATAACTTTGTTACGGAATATTTTTGACAGTGTATAACAACTTACTAAGTGATTATAACGACTTTCTAAGTTAATTGTAGAAAAAAAAAGTGTTTTACCTTGTCCCTAACAGACTCCGTAATATGCTGAGGTTACACCCAGATTTAAAAGCTTCCGACGTCAGACGTCTCAGACGTCTCATATCGTTACTTAGCTGACGCAGTAAGCGTCGTATTCAAATATATATCTCAATTATTTTGTGTATCTATTTCATCAAAACAAAATGACTTCATAGCGTTTCAGTCTGCCGCATTCTAGCTTCCTGCCATATGCTTTCATCTTGTCAAATCTCTTAGAAAACTAAGCTTATATTGACGAGTGAAAATATTCGATCGCATATGGCACCGTGTCGAAGCTAGATTAGCTTCATTTGACATTAATGGTGAATCAGCAAGTCTTATAATAAAACATTGTATCGTATCGCATCCAATTATATATTCAATTTTATTCTAGACTGAGGTTTTTTCTATCTTTTATTATATATTTTTTATTATCAATTATTAAATCTGCCAAGTTAATTGGGTGTGGCAGATCTACTCATCCTGTGGTATCTGTCAGAGCCATGTGCAGTATAGTTGGGCAATCTGTGTGACTTAGTCAGCTCTAGGCTCTTGTAAACTACGTGAACGGTGTCCCGAGATTTCCCGGTGACATACTAAAAAGTCTTAAAAATACAATAAAAAAGATACTTAAATATGTTCATGTTCCAAAACACGTGCATAGTGAGATACGAAAAACTTACTCGGCTCAGGAGTGGATAGCTGAGTCAACAATCACACAAAGCCTACGTACGGTGTTTGTATCAACGCCAGGGGCCCTTTCTTCCAAAGAATGTGTGGCAAGTATGGTTCCAGTGGTTGACCGTCGACAATAACATTGAACGCCCAGCCATTGGGAAGGAAAGTCTCTGGTCAGTGACTGTGCGTAAGACATTCACGGGCGGATATATATATATACATTTAATGTAAAGAATATACATAGTGATTACAAATATTCGCACTTAGAGGTTTCATTTTTTTTAATATTCAGTTAGATTTTCTTACAAGTTTATTTACTCGAGTAATTGCGTCTGTGGCACTATTGTAGGTACAACTAGTTGACCCCTGAATCTTGTTAACCGTGGACGACTACAAACAGCTATAACAACCACAAACTATAGGAAAGTAACCGTTCATGTTTGTTGAATTCGTACGATGCAAATACTGACCGTGATCAAAATGAACTGGATTTACTCATTGCTGTTTTTATCGTTTCTTGCACGGACTTCTCTCCAAACAACAACAGAGATTAATGATCTTGGAAGTAAGTAAACAATTCCATATACATGGTGACACACTTTTGGCTAATCCCAACATATTGGGGAAAATATATGTTTTTAATATACGAACAGCGATACAATAGAATATAATTAATTTATTTGACTATTTCGTCCTTATTTTAATAATTTAATTTGTTTTCTATTATTTTGTTTTACTTTCTTTCGTACGTTATATTTTAAGGAGTGTGTGTATGTGTTCCTTTCCACAGTATACCTGTTAATAGTTTCGCTCAAATTCAATACAAGTTAACAATTATGTTTAGGCGAATCTTTCCTCTGTACCAGACATGTTGTAACACTGTAATACTCTTTAATAGGCTTATTCATTTGGTTAATCTTTATATCTCTGAAATACCATAGTTACAATTTTGCCAAGGACAAACTACGGTCAGGGAAGACTTCATATTTTATCAGTTCGAAGAGTTGTCCGAGTTGTGTCGGATGTTTATTATAGCTTGTATATAGCTTAGAAGGTGTCAGTCACATTGGTATGACAACATTTTCGAAACTGATACTGATTGGCTACAGTAACG
>JAVFBX010181924.1:0-14401 GCA_034783855.1 Mopalia kennerleyi
CATGAGCGTTACGCACAGGTCGACTGCGCCCAGTTGTGTCCAGTTTCTTTGGATCGTAGTCGACCTGCGCCAGGCTTTACAATCCCACTTCCGTTGAAATCCGCTGAGGTAAAGCAATTCAGATCTGTTGGGTGACGGAATCGTTTATAGAAGATGAAAGAAACTTGGCCACACCCACTGGCCTTTTAATTTGTTATGTATGGGATTCTTGTTAGTGTGCCTGGCTGTGGTCCTAACTGAAGTCAAAGCTAAAAGGCTAAAACAGTCTACAACAATTTTCTACAAAAGATGTTCCTTGCAGAATAATAAATCTACAAGTTAACAATTTAACTGTTTTAACACCCTATCATTTCGCCATTGCATGTTGTATACCCGTATACACTCGAAGAAAGGAGAGCGAATGCAAAGGTGTGGACGATAAATTCTTTTTCGAAGTTTTACAGCCTCTTAATTTCTCAAAAAGTACATTTTTACACATTTTATACGTCTGATGAGACTAATACCTTTGTACTGATATTTACCTTTATTATTCTTTGTGTTTTAAGTATTAAAACAACTAATGCCCTATTTTATTTTACAACAATCGAATTATATTATCTCGATTTAAGGTTTCGAAAAGAATGAGTGTCGTGTACGTTATCCCAGCTTCGAAGTCAACAGAAATTAGGATCACAACCTTGTGCAGATTTTGACTGCTGTTCGTACAGGTGTTCGTATAAAGTTGAAAAAATAATAGTGTCAAAATTTAATCCATGTCGATCTGGAGAAGTGTATAAATAAATAATCGTAAAATAAATCAGTGGATATATATATCGGTTATTTATCTTGTTCTGTTAAAACTTCTTTTGACTACAATAATTACTATCGAACGACACACTGTTCCTTTTAAATCAGACAAAACAGAATGACACATAGATGCCTGCATGGTGAGTCAAGCGGATATACCAGGCGTAAATCTATCCTACACACGGCTTAATGATGCACAGCTCAGATGATGTTTAACTCCCAACACTCACCTGTCTGTCCTTTTACTAAGCCCTTCTTAAAAGAATGTATTTCGTTTAATCAAGACAAAATATTAACTGCATCAAAACTTAATAATTTATTTGCGGAGGGTGATACCTGATGTATAACACCTAACCAGTACACAAAGTCTCTCTTCGTTTTTCCAGTGTATACAAGAAACTAACATGTAGCCTCAGGCCAACCTTCAATTTACCGAGGATAGAGATATAACCGTACTTTGGATAAACAAATAATATCTGATCTGTAACTCGAGTAGGCCTATAGGGACATTATAAAAAGTGTGGTGGGTTTTTTTTCAAGCCTCTGGCTGTATATGAAGGTAACAGTTGGAAGCGGTAAACAAGATGTAATGCACAGCAATCCGCGGAAGTCGTACCGTTTCATTTGTTGACTTTGATCAGAGAACCGAATCTGACCAATTGCAGCACGTGGAAGATGTATCGCGCATATGGGGATTAAGCCATACACTATATCTCGGGCACACTTACGGCACTTCGTACTACGCTATTTTATCATGAAGATAAACATGCTTTGATTAAAAATATAGCGAAGCGTAAGTAAAGTCACATTTTTGGGTGTACTTTTTTGGTGAGCTTCTTTTGCGAAGGTTTTTGAGATTCATTTTAAAATCTCATCCACACAAACTTGTTTTTATATAATTTGTTAATGTATAACGGATTGATTAATACACGTAATTGTTTTGAGTTAACATATAGTTTTTATGTAATTAGTAAACGTTATCAAACGTTGTCAGTCTAATTATTTAACCGTTTGTGCATTGTGCTACCTGTTTACAAATACCCTTGCAATCGATTGTTTGTTTTTATCCCGCGTGTCTATTTCTTTGTTTCTCTAAAGTATGTTCTTTTCCCCAACAATGAAGACAATACAAAATTCTGAGATCATACAGATTCCTATGGTAACATGCGATGTGCCTGTGGTGTTTAGCATATCAAATTGAAATTACGTTTCCCATGACAGGGAAAAGGAGTACAGTTTCGTTCAATGGCCTTTGCTTTGTTAATAATGCATTATAGTTTTGTTCCGGAATTTTTTCATATGTTAACTAGCTGTTAAATAAAGATCCACTTTAAATAACAAAAACTCATAATGTGATTTATAGTAAGAGTCAAATATAATATTACCAGGTTCTGCCAATTTTGTCTTTAAACTGTTGCTCGATTGAACGTCTTCCGGGGCGAAGAGTCCCTCCGGGCAGGCCGTGCAACTGAGTGTCCTGTACCGTCTAAACCCAGATTTAACCAGTTAGGATCAGAGGCGATAAAAGTATCGCCTCAAGGATGTTACAAAGCGTTTTCACAAATGTAAACTGTACCTATAAAAAGGAAACACAGCGATATTTCTGGAAAACAGTTCGTCCTCATGGAGACTTTATTCGCGTTGAAAATGGCTGCAGCAGTCAACTTAATAGTGCACACGGGACATCTTACGCGGCTATACTATTTTGCATTGGTAGAGTTCATAAATATAACAATATACTCGATTACAAAATTACAAATAAAAAATGTTGGTATCCTAAATATTATTATTATCATGACGACACTTTCGATTTATAAATGTCTTTAAAAAGGGTTTGCATTAATCTACCGCTGATGTTCTCAAATGTCACGCATATATGGTAGCTAGCGCCCTAGACAGCAACTAATACGTCCGTTTTATATACGAGCTACATAATGGTCAGGGCAGAGGATGTGTTATTATTGTCAATATAACATAAACAAGTATTGTTTGTCGAAACTGTGCGCTGTAATATGGATTAATTATCTTCAAAACATATTCCGAAAAATTTAACAAGATGAGATTGTCACAAATGGGCGTTATAATAAACATAGTAACAAATCGACAGGCTTTATAAGAGAAGAAAATGATCTCGCTGAGACACAAAAAGATAAAGAACACACTCTGATAAATTTATATCAGACTTGGATAAGTTCCAAAGCGTCGAGAGAATTTACAAATCTCCCCCAAAACTCCACACAGTGTAGTTTAATTCACTCATAACGGATGAACTCCCTGTGTTGAATATGTGTTATAATAAAGCTACTTAATTGTCTCGGTTGGACAGTTTTAGACAATGGAGTAATGCTCTTCATGAGCTTTGGGTCATATTAATCAGTTTTGATAAATTTAAAAACAGTACTGAACTTGATAATGTATTTGAGGGAAAGAATGATCTTTTCTGGTTATTTCTAGCTTTACGTTAATTGTGTTACCTTATGATGTATATAGCTGAGGTGTATAGTTTTGATCAAACTGCGCGGTGCCCAAAGATCTGATAAAACAAATGTTCACCCCTGTAAACTCCCATCTGTCTACATGTCAGTCTCTTTCGGCCTGATCATAGCATGGTTACATCAGTCTGTTGGAGGTGCAGTGTTGAATATTTGTACGTTAATCATCCTGGTAAATATGTTTCTCTGTGATCATTTTAAAGTTTTTCCGAAGGTTTCGTTTGAAACTTTCATTCACAAAGGAGTTTTGCAACATGTCACGGGCATAATATTGTGGGATGGCAGTCTGTTTACATTGTATTCGTGCGCTGGGCGCAACACCATTAAAATCCGACAAAGGAAAGAGATACAAAGAAATTAAAGTTTATTTTAGTGTATATTATCTTAATTTTATTCATTTTATTTAAGTGGGTGTGTAATAAATAGGTTATTGGATTGTATTGTTATGTATGGCTCGCAAGCTCGCAGCTTTCAGCAGCGTCAGGACTCGTCCATAAAGAACCATACAATCCAATAACCTGTAATTATTATACACCTAACTGTCCATTCGTGCGATATTATGTCCAAACTACAACTGTCTCCGATCTTTCAGACGTCACTGGCACGTCGCACTGACGTCATTGCGACAGCACCTGGACGAGTCCATACAGGACCATACAATCCAATAACCTATAATTACGTCATCTGAAACGGGATTTAATTCAAAAGGATACAAGAGTTGTCGTTCACTTGTTTTCGTTGCTCTCACATGCCCATGTGAAAGTGAACCTACGGAAGATAGGCAGATATTGAGGGTTTATTTCTCGACAACAATCAACGATTGTTCGTTGTCATTGCTTTGTGTACATTTGACCTCTAAAGGTCTTTTCAAAACTATTAGGGTATAGACATGACCAATAAAGCAGCGCAAACTATAATACAATAAAACAACCCCGCCTATTTCCAAACATGACATTTGGAGTCCAAAGGTTTTATCTTGGCTATAAAATTATTACAACAAGTATTTAAGTAATCTTTAGATTCATACTCCAAAACTTTGTCAAAGTTAATACTGGGGTCTTGTGCTAATTGGACCCTTGGGTGGATAAAACAAACTACCAAAAAAAGGATATGGGCAGGTCTGGTTCTAAACCCTCGATATAATGTTGATTATTAAGTATAAAACAATAGCAGAATGTATCAGTGAAACTGTGAGAGATTTGTTACAGTCAGAGCACTTTTGTTATCAATTGTTTACAGGCATGAAGAGTTCGACAACCGTCTGTTCGATATTAATGACATTGAAGCGTCTAAAATGGACCCACAACAAAGACTGGTTTTGGAATCGACCTACATGGCCCTTGAGGACGGGGGGTTTAAGAGGAGTGAACTATCTGGATCTAATACTGGAGTGTATGTGGGTAAGACGACTAGCACTTAAGCATTGTAAAATATTTTGACATTTGGTTTGA
Source organism: Mopalia kennerleyi (assembly GCA_034783855.1). Classification (NCBI taxonomy): domain Eukaryota; kingdom Metazoa; phylum Mollusca; class Polyplacophora; order Chitonida; family Mopaliidae; genus Mopalia; species Mopalia kennerleyi. Next base: position 4,730 of record JAVFBX010181924.1, read on the forward strand.
TATTTATAGATATTATGTTTGATCTGCATTAATCATAACTATTCGTTACCCTTAAGGGGAAAGACAACCTATTTTTCTACCTTAACTTATTATTCTTATTGCATATTTTCAAATACCACCATCTGTAGTGCACTTGCAATCGAAGTAGCATAGCTGTTAATCAGTTAATTTAAAAATTATTGGCAAAGAGCTCGTCTGTTCCGCCAATACACGGGAATGCATTCCCTTTGACTTCAAAGTAAAAATGCAAAATTATTTAATGTCTGCATAAAGCTGGTTATTAATATGTGTACATTCAACAGGACTGATAATATCTCTCTCTTTTCGTGTTGTGTGATATTTACACAAAAAGGTCAGAATAATGTGTCCTTTTTAGGACAATCGAGCTATTTAATTTGGACATACAGTGCTTAACGCAAATTGGACATTATTTCCTTTAAAACACTTTCACCCAATTAGCATAATTAATATGCACAGATTTCCATATAATTTTAATAATGTCTTCGTTTGTGGTCAGCCAAGCCGTGTGTACAATTTAAGAGAAATTCCTTTATAATATTTAATAACATAAGCCTTTACATGGCTGACACTGACAAAAATTGTGTACAGAGCTCGTTGGAGTAATTAATATGCGTGTAAAGAGCTGAACAGATAATATCCCTCTCCTCTCATGTTGTGCGACATTAGCAAAAAAAAATGAGGCTATTCAATTTGGAGTTAAGGTGTTTAACGCAAATTTAATTGAAAACCCCATCCAAGTATTTAATATGGATATAATTGGCTGAACAGATAATATCACTCTCCTCTCATATTGTGTGCGTTTACCCCAAATTTGAGGACAATCAGGCTATTCAATTTGGAATTATTGTGTATACCGCAAACTGAATTGAAAAGCTCGTTTAAGTAATTAATATGCATGTAATAATCGGAACAGATAATATTCCTCTCCTGTCATGGCGTACAATCGATCCTCGAGCAGTCTGAGCAGCCCCCCCCCCCCTCCTCCGATGAAAACTAGCATACATTCCTATACATAAATTATAAAAAAAAATGTATCAATGAGTCACTCTTCCAGGGTTAGTTGTAATCAGATTGTCTAAGTTAGTTTTTCATTTAAATACATTTATCTAACTTTACGTCCGAGAAGAAAGATGCATAGATTTGGTTCTCAAAACCGTTTAGATCAAATAAATAAAATGACGAGTCCACCGTCCCCTATAGAAAACTCAAACCTCATCATAGCGCCATCATAATCCACGGGTATTCAGAGCGTCAGTGGTCAGCAAGTTGATAGAAACAGTACAAATACACTAATCTGGTGTAAAAAGCTTCTCAGATAAGCAACATCGCCACCTAGCGAGCTAAAACTCAGATTTTATAACCAAAACATTAAAAACTGATATTAAAACTCTTAGTTATCGACATTAGTTTTAGTTTTAGCCACGCGCATGTGGCTGTGTAGAACTCGAGACTTTCCGGGGCCCAGCCGGCCCCTGGACCCTGACCTAATTGTGCTGTGAAAGTCACCCCAATTCCCCGTTGGGTGATTTTCCCACGCCTAGAAAACTACCACAATGTAGACAGATAATCGATAAAAAGCAAGAATATATACGCCAAAAGAAGGCATCTCCAGCCTTCCATTTTACAAAAATAATTCGCCCCCTACAAAAACTTTGAAATACATTAAAATTTCATTTAACAAAGCAAGGATGAATCTTGACATGATCTTAACAGACCCCCAATAAGACGCATAATAAGGGCCAATGCTCAAAAGATTTATTATCATCATATTCCGACAGAGTGAACCCTGTATGAAAAGTGAGAAATGTATTCGATTGGTCTCTGGGTTTTTTTTTTTATTCGCTTTGATCTTTGTGTGAACGCTGAAACGATAAAAGTGTGACAAGGCTGATGGCACAACATCAGACTTGCTTGGGGAGGATGAGCATTACCCGTTATAAACAAGTTTTACATAGGACGTGTTTAATCACTCAATATATTGAAAGAACTGTTTACTTTACGCCTCAAAATCTTCTGTCACGCATAAATCATTGGAAACTGAATTTTGTGCATGCTATTGGAGACGTCTGTTTAATGCGGTGAAGTATCTAATGGTGATTCATAGTTCTTTGTTCCCCGTTCTCCTCTTGGTTTCCAGTATGCACTTTGCTGGTATATTTCTTTCAAAAAGTAACAAAGGCAGGTATATCTGTGCTGTTGTGAGAATTCAAGATAAACTTCTACAAACGTTTGTTGTAGGTGTGATGAATCATGATTATATGGACATTTTATCATCGGACATGACAAGGGCAGACAACTACAACCTTACAGGAGGAACAACAAGTATAGCAGCCGCCAGAGTCTCATTTGCCTTTAACCTTCTCGGGCCAGCAATGGTTGTTGACACTGCTTGTTCTTCAGCGCTTATCGCTATCCACTTAGGTTCGCAGGCGCTTAGAGCAGGTTCGGAAAACTCTTTGGTCATACGTTGAGTATCTTTATCATTACTAGAAAACTATTTGAACATCCCGTTTCATATCTAACAGAAAGATAGTTAAAGGCTCCGGTATTTTACTTGTTGTAATTTATATTTTGTTTGTAATATTAATTAGACTATGACATGACATATGCTCCCTCCACTGATTTGTTCGCAGTTCATTAAAAACAAAAAGAACAAACGAACACAAGCACTGTAGTCACGGGACGGCCAGCAAATTATAATTAATAAATGTTTTGACTATTCTACATGCACATATGTATTTTTTTGCAATGATGGTTTTAACTGATGTTAAACTGGACTTCCACAGGAGATTGTGACATGGCGATTTGTGGCGGAGTTAACAGTATCATGCTTCCTGAAATTTTCATTCCTCTCAGTAAGGCCCGTATGGTCTCTCCGACTGGTTACTCGCAAGCATTCTCTGACAAGGCAGACGGTTACGCCAGGGGAGAAGGATGTGGAATGGTCGTCCTCAAAAGATTGTCAGATGTAAGTCCTGTTATTCATGTATATCACCGTATTTATTTCCAATACGTTAGGTTATGACTACAACGTTTTTAATTTGCACCGAGGTTTAACTCATTGAAGGTGCATTTTTACCTCAACTGGATTATCGCGCAGAGATTGTGCACGCCAATGCAGCGGTTAGCTGGCCGGAATGCTGATCCTTTTTCGACATATCACATGGTATATGGTCCGCCAGAATCGAATAAAATAAAAGCGGACAAAGCTTCAGCCAGTACGGTAGGCCTACAGCTTTTGTTCCCACTAACAATCATTCTAAAATATAGTAAATTCTACTCCCTACCTTCGAGACATTGACTCTAAGATACCCCCGGGCCATTTTGTTTGGCACTTCTTTTATTTGCTGATCTGTGGCTGATAGGTCGCCCGTAAAATTGGCGGAAATCAATGCGCGATGGCCTGGCATGGCGTACGAGAGTTGTCTTAGTGTCGTCCACTATAGAAACGCTCGCGAGAATACGATTGATTAACAATAAGAGAATAAAGGTAAATTAGTTTGTACCCGTTATTGGATAATGTTGCGAAGACTTTTTAACCTTCGACACTATAAACATCCAAAATGGCTACTGTAAAAATAATGAGCGATATAATAATTAATCAATATTTTTCGATTTCGATACCAACCGGTAAGCTTCCAGAGGGGGTCATTGTCATAAAATGCTTTTAACTTATGAAACTGCGCCGAAAAAAGAACTATTGGTGACGTCATAGATTATTACCGCAATTTTCACGCTACATTCAATTTAGCCTCAAATTTTATCGTTTGTTTGATTAGGCTTTACGTCGAATACGTTTTACTTCACACTGCTCCTTGCCTAATTATGGTGGAAAATTCAAGGATACCTCGTAAAACAACCTCCGTCATAGCCACATCATGTGACTCACTCATATACCTGATGATTCACGGACGGACTCGATCCCGTGAACGGTAAATCGACTTAGGATTAATACGCGCATACACGTCCTCCTAGCCACGAAGGCTTGTGCGCCTATTGTCAAAATTTTAGCTCAGAACCTTCAAACGTTTTGAACAAAACTGAGAAGAAAAAAATCAAAGATGGCGGCCGAACGGATAAAAGAAAATAAACAAACCAATTTGCTGCAAAAGGTACTGGTATTACATGACCACATTCTCAAGACTGTAGGTTTGCAAGTGTGGATATGATAACGTGAACAAATTTGCCTGGAATAGTTAGAGCATCAATAAATAATAAATAATGAGTGCAATCGCTAATTAAAGCTGCAAGCAACGATTGACGGCGTTCCAGGTTCGAGCTGTGTAGCCATCGGTAGAAAATGATTGAATTGTACTACGGTGGTGTAACACCTGCTCCGGTTAGATCCAGGTATCGTCAATGCAGTCTAACGCTTTATTGACGATACAGCCACCTGCTGTCCGCAATTGAAGTTTAGAAAAAGGGGAAAACCCAAGTCACGTGACGCATATCAATCTGATGATTGGGTAGATTTGTCAAAATGGCCGAATGTCAAAGTTATCGAATCGCCTCAGATCTGACAAGAATAAGTGGATTATACCGTCGATAGACAATGGAAGAAGGTAAGATTTGACTAACAGACTCAATCAGAACATCAGTTTGATAGCAGTTATTTTCCGTTTGAAAACAGCTGCTTTGTCTTGTTTTTAGGAGATAAAGGCTGGCCTAGCCCCGCTAATACTGCACTTGCACATGTGGCCTATAGTGTAAGAACATAAATGTTTGAGAAAATCTTATAGCTACCTTCTATAGTGCCACCGCCGCTCCGTTCACATTGAAATGAAACCGTCGTCCGCTACAAAGGTGCAAGAGCCAATGTAGTTCTCAGAATACATAATTGATTGGTGTTTTACGCCGTGCTTAATGGTATTTCACTTATATGACAGCAGTGTATTCCAACATTAATTGACACTAGCACAATCAATATGTTAAGCGTTTCAATAATGTCGAAAAGTTAATTTTCCTCCAGTGCTAAGCAAAGACAGCATTGCTAGTCTTGAAACAAACTGCCTTTAGCCAGAGAGCCTGAATACATGATACAAACAATTTCTTATATTGCTATTACCGGAGAGGCTAGAATTAAACCACCATACAGCGCAAACAGTTTGAACTTTGAGTCTTTATTAGTTTCTGAACTATGAAGACTAAAGCGGTGGATATAATAATAAAACTAATAATAATAATCCTTTTAAATTTCAATAGGGTTTCAGAGCAATTGGTTCAGTACCACTGTAACGTAAATAAATTCTGTTGTTTATTTTATAATAAGAAATAATAGTTGAAAGTGCCGTTCAGTAAGGTTAAACACCTATTTAAATGTGACAATGAAAAGTTCTTTCATTTCTGACTTCTCAAAGACAAATCGGATAGTTTAAACCAAACTCGCCAGTGAAATCAAGTCATTTTGTTTACAAACGAAAATTGGACACTGTATGAACATTGAGGATAAACATTGTAAACATTGAGGAAATTCCGGAAGAAATCAGCTAATTAATTGGAAAATATAGGTAGGCAGACTTACCTGGCAAAAAAAGTTAATAACAAGGACATTCGCATTATTTAGAAAAATGGGAAACTTTTTGGTTTGACATTTGACGTAAGCATCAGTATCGATGTTGCGATGACAGGAATGACTCACTTATCGCTAAAAATTGAACTATAACTTTGGAAGATCGCAAAGTAAAACTTTTACGAAAACAACGGCCATGCATCGTAGACACAAAATGTTTAAATAATTCGAATGGATGACCAGAATCTTGACCAGAAACTATAGTTTGATGACATTGTCCACTTATAAAATCGATGTATTTTATAAAATAGAGAAACTCAGCCATAGATTCCATCTCCTAGTTTTCATAAAACGCCGCTTGCAGTAGTGTCAGGGGTCATTTTCGCTGACAGCTTATCAGATCGTGCACCTCGAGGTTCATATGAGGCTAAAATTGACATGTGATTACTTTTATCCAATCAGAGCACAGCGCGGCGAGTATAAAAGCTGATGACTCAATCGAAATGGTGAGAAGGTTGCCCGGACGGGCAAGAGAGTTAACTCTCTCTATGCAGTCGAACACTCAACGAGAGGTAAAACTCCACTGGTCTAGCAATCCAGAGTGCGTTAGCTGATCATTGATTGTTCTCTACTTTGTGATTCTTATAATTGGTTTCCATGTTATAAGATAGGAAAATCATTGCTCAATGATCGGATCATTGGCTCCAATGTTATAGGGATAGGCATTTAGCTGCATTATCGGAGCAGCCTTCAGAAAACGGCTACAGTATGTGACCGGAACTCCTACTTTCGGTTAATGATCATTTTAGTTTTGGAAACTCACTCTTGTTATGAATGACTAGGATCATTTAGTTTCCGCGTTATAAGGGTAGGAAATCATTTCTGACATTTCCACACCAATGACCAGATAGAGATCCAGTTTTAGTTTACATTGTGGATGATATGGGATTTCATATCATTGGACATTGATACAATATAGACAATAGGTTCTTGATGAGGAGGTGATCATTTGCCTTTTTGGTGATTACTTTGCAGATTAACTTTGGAACATATGAATATTTACAAATAGAACTGACAATTTATCGAATCAATTGACTATAGTTTGATGATCAATCCAATCAAGTTTTATCTTTGAAGTTTAATTCTACGTTCAATAAAAATTATGTATTGTATTTCAATGTGAAATTCCTGGTTTGGATCTTTCTCCTTCATAAGTTAATTAATTATTATTAATAATAATCCTTTCGATTTTAATAGGGTTTCTGGGCAAACGGCTCAGAACCCCTTATAATCTGTTCAATTTCAATAGGGTTTCTGAGCAAATGATTCAGAACCACTAAATATAGTTTCTGAAGAAACAAAGCTGAGGTTCGCCTCGTTTTGGCTTCCAGGTGCATTATGTGAAGGACTACACAATTATGAATGATCTCATTGTCTTCAGCCTACTAGATTACATATGATTCGACACTTCATTTGTCAATTTGTTAAAAATTTTAAAATGGAGAATTTGGATTAATTAGCCTGCTAAGCACTTAATTTGCATAAAATTTGATAATCCCTTTTTTTTTTTTTAGCAATTTATGCCCTATTGTGAGAAGTGTGTGTGTACAACTTTTCACACATGTCAAAATAGGCGCCAAGTGACGTGACCTGAAGTGACCAAGCACACGAGATATACTTCTTTTGCTTACACTTCATACCCAAGGTCCACAGCGGTTTTTCAGATTTTGATTGAATTACAAATGACCAAATTTGGCCATTTTAGCATCCAGATGCATTAACAGAAGGACTTCACAATTATAAATGACCCATTGTGTTCAGAATACTAGATTAAACTACACTTTATTTGCTAATTTGCTAGAAATTTTAAAATGGAGCATTTTGATTGGCCTGCTAATTTGCATCAATTCCTTTAATATGTTTTTACCACTTTGTGCGATAGTGTGTAAAGTATACATGTGCCAAGTTTCAATTTGATCACTTGCGTCATTTTTTTTACCCTTCAATATGGCCGCCAGCTCAAGTCAATAATACTAACAAAAAGCATATCGGGGCTGACTGATGATGCTTTGCAACTTTTCTGTAAACATGTATTGATTGATTGGTGTTTAAAGCCACATTCAGCGCTATTTCAGTCACGCTGTGGCGTGAACATAGTCAAACTCTTTTATCCAAGGTTCTTTAAATAAAGACAAATTTCAGACAGTCAACATAAAAAATAAACAATTCAACCGAAAATGACATACAATGGTGTTTAAATTGTTTTGTTTGTATGCGTGTGTCTGTGGGTGTCTCTCTCTCTCTCTTTTTTTTTGGTTTATAAAATACGTCAAAATATCAAATATTTCATTTTGTATCTAAAAATTGTATATATCGTATTTGAACCTATGTCAGATATAGCTATTTACAATTATTCATAAATATCACTGACGATTTTTTTGTTTTGGCGAGCCGCCAGCGCTATGTCTTCTGTTGGTTTTTAACCGAGGGTGTTTGCCATTGTGCCGCCCTCGAGAAAGCGGAGGTGGGCGAGCTGAAGAGGGAGTAGGCTTGATGTCTACCTCTGTCCTTTCCAAGGTATCAAAGCGGTTTGCCAGAGCATCCAACTCCGACCCAAGGGACGTGCCTGTTGATGGTTTTGGATAAAGGGGTTCAACCCGCTCGATGTTAATTACATTGATTGGCTGACCAAACTGATACGTTTGAACAGCATCTCTTTTAGCCTTGGAAGGGCGAGTCTCCATCCCAGATTGCTCTTTATTTTTTGTTTAATTATCTGATTAAGAGTATAGTTTTTTTTAACAGTCTGTGTCGATGTAGCGCTTTTTATTTGTGTTGTGTTCGCGTTAACAGCAGAAGGATGTTCGACACCAGTTGGCCACGTAAGGAAGGTCCGTGTCTCAACAGCCACAGAAACTTTTTTCGTGATATTGGCACAGGACTGGGATTGCCCTTGAACAACAGAGACAAGATATAACTAACGTGTCTTTCAGACTTGATCACTTGGATTCGCTTTTCTTTTATAAAATGGTTAGTGTCTTTGGAGGAAGCCACCGGGGCCTCATTGCAGTTGAAGCATTTAAACGCGTCGTTGCATTCTAAGCCATCATGACCTTCTTCAGAGCAGCGAAACTTACCAAACCGTCTCTACACTGGGTCTTACCGTATCTGAACTTTAGACACTTGAAGCGCCTTGTTGGGTTGGGGATGAATTTACCTACCCTCATCCTGTAAGGACCAATGTATATGTGGTCTGGGACGGTAGTTGAATGAAAAATAATCAGCTGTAAAGCGCTTAACGTTGGTTATACCTTGATCACTAAGCTCAGCGCAGATATCGTCCTCTGATAGGCCAAAGAGATCTCTGTCTGTCTAGGATGATCCCCTTTCTGCAGTTAAGAGATCGATGTGGTGTGACCGTCACAGGTAACTCCAAAATGTTCTTCAATTTAAGTAGATTAACACGAATTCTACAGCAGTTGTTCAGATATTGATAAGCCCAGAACCCCTATTAATAAAGGCCCTTATATATAGATTGTTTCCCAGTACAAAGTCTTGTATTGAAAACATAGCTTTCTTTCTTAAAGGAATGGAAATTAAATTAAACGTTTAATATTCATATTTCTGCAGGCGTTGGAAAAAGGCGATCGTGTGTGGGCAGTCGTTATGACAGCATCCAATCAAGATGGCAGAACTACGACTCCAATTACAGCTCCTTCTGCTTCTCAGCAAACTGCACTTCTGGAGAAAGCCTACAGACAATATGGGATCGCTCCTACAGATGTACAGTACATTGAAGCTCATGGTTAGCGAGACATGTTGGCATTACAAATAACAGTTTTTGTTTCTCTTTAGGTGTTCTTGTGGACACAGAGTGAATGATTTGAATGCCACTTTTCCTAAGTATAACATCCAAATAAATACTGAATATTTAAATGAATACTGAACACTAGCAATGTAAGGCAGAGGTTTACGATCAATGATTACTTGCGACGGATTGCTCAAAATATCAATCCTATATTCAATGATATAACATCACGTTGAAGAATTGAATACTAGTAAGTGATAAACAAGATAGCGACTGCTATTTTATACATTTTTAATTCCTTAGCTTTCGAACGTGACTACGTTCATCTTCAGAG
>JAVFBX010181935.1:0-14401 GCA_034783855.1 Mopalia kennerleyi
CACGGACTTCTTGCCTCCCCTATATTACAACACATGATTATTTAATGAGCGTGCTTTTCTTGTATTCAGTTATTGGGTAACATTCTCTCATGGCACGGACTTCTTGCCTCCCCTATATTACAACACATGATTATTTAATGAGCGTGCTTTTCTTGTATTCAGTTATTGGGGAACATTCTCTCATGGCACGGACTTCTTGCCTCCCCTATATTACAACACATGGCACTGGACAGTCTTCTTAACAGATATGTTATCTTAGGTCTACAGAACTCTGGTGTCAACAACAATGCCATTATTAAGTGTCAAGCGGTAAGACTTTTGTACTCGTTAAATTTCCATAAGTTTTTGTAGCATACGTAGCAGATATTACACAGTGAAGTTTGAATACCATGATATTGTTTTAAGTGAATTGTGAAAAAATTCAGGGATGGTCTTAGATTATCAACTAAAGTGTGTTATTCTTTTCAACAATTACCATGGCTATGTTTTGGGTTCTGAAAGAAAACCTGAATATTCTCTCCCAGCTATAAGGGGCAACAGGAAGCTGGTCTGCCTTTGTTTTTGTCTTGTGATCGTCCTGTCTTGTCTTTGTTTGTTGCCAGTGGTGCCTAGGGTGGTTTCCTTCATCCACACAGGCACAGGGTCATCTCATTATTGAAGAGACATGTTTCTGAATTGGTCTTAATCTAGAGTTTGATATGTGTAACCTACATCCAGTTTTATATAAATATATTTAAATTTTAAACTCAGAACACAATTTGATGTTTATGTTCACGTCTGCTACATGCACATACATGTTTTACAAACAAAACTTCTCAACAACTGACAGCAATAATACTTTAACTATAATTGTAAAATCATTTAAGCAAACTTTAAATTTGAATTTATTTTCAGATCGTGTCAACATTCCCTCGAGATTGGTTTGCGGACCTGAGCGGTGAAAAGACTTTACCACAATTAGAGAACCTCTGTCGATATCTTAATTTCTCTGCCGAAGCTCTCTATCAAAATAGCATCTCTAAAAAAGACACTGATCAAAGAGAAGCAAGGTCTGTTAACTTTCTGATTTCACTTTCTGTTTTGATTAATTATTCACTTCACATCTTCATTATTTAGTGACAAAAAATCATCCCCTTAGGAGCTTTTGTGTAATAGGAAGTCATTTAACATAATAAGAACATCCTCTGGCTTACGACACTTTGTTGGAGAGCACTAATGTTGTCTTGATTTATACTAAGCACTGGAGGAAGATTCAATTTCCAACTTTGTTAAAAATCTTTACATTTTATTGCTGTGCTAGTGTCCACTATTATTGGAATACACCGCCAGGATACAAGTGAAGTGCCCTTGAACATGGTGTAAAACACCAGTCAACAAATATAAATTAGACCTACACTATATCACCCTAATAAAAAGTGCATACGTCAGTTTTTTCTTTTACCAATCATAATTTTGCCTAAATAAGCTCTTCACCATGAGGGAGGGACACCTTTTGTAAAAGTGCCAAACTGCAAACACTGACTTTTAATGTGTAATACCAAAGTTAAGCATGTGACCACCCCATTGGTTAAATCAGCTATTTTGACCTGGTAAATATGACTTAGGGAGATGATTCAGCAGTATGGTTAGTTAGAGCTGGACAAAGATAATCCATGTGATTTTATGTGGTTAGGCAAATTCCGTTTTGACAGGGAAAAAAGCCAATAAATAGCCAGGCATGTGAGAGAGTGGATTATTTATTTTCCTTGTCAGAACATTTACACTTTTGTTTGATCAGAGTTTTTTTTCAAGTCCAGTTTAAGACAAAGTATAGTTTTATGTATTTCATAATAAATAGTGAAACCAAAATAAATGGTATTTTATAGCTAACCGGCATCATTGAATATGTTCACATCTAAGTTAAGTAGGTCGCGTAGCTTGTAAATATTTGTTCTCAGGCCATTGACAAAATGACCATGACAATAAGCATGCAAACATCCCCAATAATTCAATTGATCTGATGACCTTTTGTAAAATCACATTTTAACTTTTAAGTTGTACTTTGGTGTGGGTAAACTTAAGACTACTATATCCTTGATTTGAAATTACACAATCCATTCCATTGAAATCATTGTACCATGTTTAAATATAGCAACAGCTTTATAGCTGAGAAAGATTTACCTTTGATTTCCAGGATTTAACTTGTGAAAAATTGTGTTTTACCAAAATTCCAGCTGATGCATAACAATCTTTAATGTTGTCACAAATTAACCTGCTTATCCTGTCACTCGCAGTCCAGTATTGGGTTGGATTAAAATTGTTATTATAACTGTCTTTGTTTTTTCTTGTTACAGAGACCAAATCAAGCAGATATCCAAGCTGCTGGTGAATATCCGTGCAATGGACCATGCCTTGAAGATGTCAGATCAGTACAGCTTTAAACTTTCCTGAAAACTTGCAACAATTATTAATTGGTTAAAATAGGACTTCTTCTAAGCATGCTGACGGTTCCATTGATTACATGTACGTCATTTTCAAACCAGAACAGTGCTCTCGTTGCATTATCAAGTCCAGCATAATGATTGGATGAGCTGTTTGTTATGTTCATTACAGATTGAATCACACTACTCAGATCAGGGCTCCATATTTCCAATATGTTTTAGCAGTTACATTAATTGTTATCATGTTACCTGGCATAATGATTGTTAGACATTTTTATCAGTAAGAAGAAACTATTGTTAAATTGTATAATTCTTGACAGTGCTTCTTAAATAAAGGTCATATGATCAATCAACAGCTGATTAGACATCAGATTTTAAGCTTGTGCCCGGTATTAGTTGTGCGGTCAGCAATGTGCTGGTCCGGTGTCCGTAAAATCCAGGTCTTCTGTACCTTAAGTTTATTATGACAAGCCCTCTGCCGGCAGCTGTTCCTGGAGATAACCCTGCTGTCTTTACTTAGGATGAGAAAAACATTCATTTTTGGAGAAATGCTTCATATATTATGTGGCTAATGAGAGGAACCTTCATTTTCTGAGAAAATGAATCACTTGATATGTTATGTGGCTATTTATTGATGGAGTTCACTGCCACCTTACTATTGAAATAAGCCATCACCAGGCATTCAATTTTTTGTTATGGCAATAAACAATTTACAATAGAAAAAGAGGGAAAAAACAATAATTTGTGGATCTAACAAGTCGAGGGCTCATACTATAGTTACCTGAACATATCTAAAATCTGTCTTTAAAGTTCAGGTATAATACACAAGGATAATCCTTTAATCGGTTTGAAGATTTGAAATTATTTAGCTTATTTTCGCACCTAGCCAATGCCCATTCATTGTTTTTTGCACTGGATATCGGTGTGTGGGTTACATAATTTCGTTATTTCATAATTGTAATTTGTGGCACATCATAACACTTGTTCTGTCAGAACTTACGCATTCCTTACACACGCTGATATAAACAGAAGCTGTATCTGTGGAGCAGCTGTGTAATACATGTACTTGTAAATTATAATATTATAAATAATGTAAATGTAAGAAATGGGAGTTTGTCTTAGCAACTGTTATTGTATACTGACAATTGACTGTTAAACAGAATTTGTTTTCTAAATAAAAACGTGACTTGTTTGTTTGTATATGACCTGAATGTGTGATTTGTGTGTAAATACCCATAACCTTTTCTTGTGATCACTCAACCATCTTCAGGTTTCAACAGACTTCCTACAATAACAGCAGTTTGGTTGGTTTGTGTGATAGACTGGGAGTTCAACTTGGATTTACGGTTATTTTACCTGTACGAAGGTATGCCAGCTGAATGTAATCACCCTGGGGCCAGATGCTGATTAGCTACTAACACCAGCTTCAAAGGCTAACCCCAGGCTAGAGATAGACCTTCAACATGGAGTGATGTCATTTAATAGCAGATTAAATTTAATAGCGCTTCAAGCAACCGGCCCCAGGAAGTCACAGCCAGTTGGGGAGGCTTTCTTGTTGACCTGGTGGTGTCCCAGCTAAGAGCAACACATACTCCACCAAGTGGCCTGACACTGTGCCATATGAGTAAAATTGGCTCCAAGGACCAGAGCAGATATTTTTTTTACGTGTGTTGATAATATCCATATTAAGGGTAGGAATCCTGGAGAGACAATCTCAGTTAATTTTGGCACTGATGAGTTTGTGGACAAGATCCACAAGACTTGAAACAAAAGACTTTGTATATAGTCGATTCATGCCTTGCCGTCGAATCATTATCACTCTGAAAGAATTTCATAAGTTTGATCAAATTAAAATTTGACACGGACCAATTGTGGAGCTTTGTAAGTCCTCTGTCAACACGGTGGGTATGGATAAACCAGGAACATATTTGAAGCGAGTTTCGTTTAGAAACTGCTAAAAGTTTCGTTTAGGAGTTTCAGTCATAGGCCGATGTACACCATACTAACCCGAAACCAGACAGGAAAAAAAAGATCTCCCTCTGCTTTAAAAGTGGCTCTTCCTTTATAAGTCCCCCTTCGGAAATTTGGTTTATGAACAATTGCATGCTGGGATGTAAAATTCTTGGGAATTGAAAATATCACACAAGTTTGATTATGGTTAATGAATTTATTTAAAGTATAGGCTGGTTTTGTCTTCGAGATGGATTTTAACTATTGGTACGCTCATGCAGTCAGTGCAAGTCTGAAGAGAGGGAGTCGGAACGGCGACAAACAAAGCGGTCATGGTTGTCTCATTAATACCCCTGAGCTGTGTTCCCTATCATGCATAATTGCGCATGTCATGTTACCCGCATAGGGTCAGAATAACTGACTCTTTACTGCACCCAATCAGATTGGAATTTTCTAAGTGTAAGAAAGAGGTGGTCTCAACACAGGATGACAAGTAGACTATGTAATGTTACGTACATGCATGATCTTAATCCCATTAAGACATTAGACCCATTAATTAACAGTGGTGCCGTGCCCGGTTGTTTGTCGACTTTAATGTGTAATTGGCTTTTTGATTGGCTGCTTGTTTTTGCAACAGTCCAATTAAATTTTGCCTAGAATTGCAGCAAGGGGTAGTAATGTGGCAGTCTTGTCTTACAGTTTTACACTTGCAATGAGAAGATGAACACAGGCATAAATATTATAACATTATAAAATTACGGCCATTATGTTTCATGGAATTTGGAGAAATGCAATCCCATCCACTACATACGTAGGAAGCTACATACCAAGTTTGAAGTTAATTGGTGTTTGTTTGATTGTAGTTTAACGTGAAACTCAAGGGTATTTCAGTTATATGACGACTGACCGTCCACTTCACACTGCACCTTTGTTATTACGATGGAAAACCAGGAGAAAACTTGCCGGAGCCACAACATATATATTGCTCATGTACCTGATGATGTAGAGTAGCATTTCTATGTCGGGCCCCCCCTACCATAGTAGTGGTGGACAATAACTGACGAATCAAGGAGACTTTTGACATTGCTGCTGGTTTCCTAAACTCTTTTATCTGTACAAATTCATTCATTATAGTCCCTGACAACAACCCTGCCATTTGTTGTGGATGGCCAGAATAGGGATAACACAGCAGTCAAAAATGGAGTTGTAGATTTTCTTTATATAAACAGCTGGCAATCAAAGAGCTTACTGTTTGCCAGCACTAACAGAACTGGCGGACTGTCGTTCAAAACTTACAACTGGCTTCAAACAATATTGTTAACAAGAAGTCTGTCATGGTCTGGTTTCTAATTTACCATACAGATTTTGTCCATAAAACTGGTTGAGCTGCCCTATGTCATCGATTAATTAATTTGCTCACAAGCCCTCTAGTTAAGGAGAATGTTAGGAGAGTTGTTAAGCTGTCTTTACTTAGCAACCGATTGTTTGAGTGGGGTTTAATGTCGTACTCAAGGGTATTTCACTTATGAAGAAGGATTGTCCACTTTACACTGTTCCTTGTCCTATTATGGTGGAAAACGGAGAGGAAACGTCGTAAAAACCACCCCCGCGATTGCCGGAGCCACATCTTGT
This sequence comes from Mopalia kennerleyi, assembly GCA_034783855.1. Classification (NCBI taxonomy): domain Eukaryota; kingdom Metazoa; phylum Mollusca; class Polyplacophora; order Chitonida; family Mopaliidae; genus Mopalia; species Mopalia kennerleyi. Next base: position 6,003 of record JAVFBX010181935.1, read on the forward strand.
GATTCACTCATACCTGAGGGTCGATAGATGGACTGATACATCGAAGTAGGCGATAGGAAGCGAACTCGCTAACCACTACCGCGGGCCTTACTTAGCAATGGAGGAAAATGAAACTTTTCCAACTTATCAAAACACCAAGGTTTTTGGGAAACAATGACAAGATAAGCACAGGCTGAAAAATCTCCAGTGAACTCAGACAAAAATGTTGAAATAATTAAGAGAAAATGATTTAATTTCATAACAATCTAAACAAAGAAACAATTCAGGTAAGAGGTGAAATATCTGAATATGTACAAAGGGAGCAAAAGAAATCAACATTCTGCATGACAAAAACTAAAACAATACTTGTTGGAATAATTGCCAAGTTTCTTTGAGAAACCGCTTCATTTGTCCACAATCCATATCTTATACAAGATCAAACCACTAATTGCCGATTTGAGATAAATCTTAAAGATTGCCTAATTGTATAATCCTCTGCTTTGACATCTCATTATAACTATATCCTTTGCCCGGAAATTCGAGTCAGAACCTGTTAACACTTAGCACTGTATCACAATTGATCAGTGACTTATGTTAGAATACCCCAAATCACATCAAATTCGTCCATAAAATTACTGTTTTGGACGATATTTTAAAGACTTGGAAATTGTGTCATAACATAACTTTGTTTGATTACATGCTGTAATATGGTCACAAGTGGATTTGTGAGGGACGAAATTTGAGGTGATTTAGGATAGCCATGAACCGAACCTCACAATCAATATCTAAACTACTAGTATGTCAGCACAGTACAATTATATATTATATATATATATACTGAAATAACTTATTTTTATCTTACTGTATATAAATCCGACCCCTAAAGATACGCATGTACACTTGAGGATATTACATGCAGCCCAATGAAAGGCTGGCGTTATGACTAATTTTATCAACTGTACCAGAACTAGTGATGACAGTTATAAAAGTGGTGCATAAATTTGACAAAAAAGCTTGCACAAGCACAAAAACTAAATATAAAGCTTATTTTTAACTTAGGTCAATTAGCCAACAGGGATTATACTTCTCATATTGTCAAATTTTACCCTTATGACAGTGTTTTAAGTTTTGAATAAAATGCAGATGCAGCAAAATACAATTCGTCATAAGTTGATGAAGTCCATGCTCCATGTTTCACTCACATGCTGGGGTGCAAGCCCAATGGGTGAAGATAGCCACTCTCGATTCCCCTGTCGACAAACAAAGGCAAGGCAGGACAATCAAAGGACCTAATACACAGACATCACCACTAGAATCAGTTCATGTTGCCCTTACATATAGGTCTGAGCACCAGGGCAAACAAGTTTTCTCCCAAATTTATAGGATTGTTTGACTGGAGTTTAACGTCGTACTCCAGGGTATTTCATTTATATGACGTCGGATTGTCCACTTCACACTGTTCCTTGCCCTATTATGGTGGAAAACAGGCAGGAAACCAGCCCCGCGATTGCTGGAGCCACATCTTGTGACTCACTCATATACCTGTGGGTCAACAGACGGACTTGATCCTGTGAACGGTAAATCGAAGCAGGTGTTAGAAAGCGCACTCCCTAACCACTACACCACAGCCGCGGGCCAGATTTATTTGTTTGTTTAATGTGGTGCACCACAAAGGCATAGGCATCTTGTGTATTATGTTTTGCTAGTACATGTAGTTTTTAATAGTAATAGTAGTAGCAGCAATTTGCATGGCATACCAAAAATCAAACTGAGACAGTCTAAACGTACTGTGCAGTGAGTTATCTCCATAATATAATCCCTTGGGGGTGTGAGATATATGTATCATATAAGAGCTTATTGGAGTATTTATTTACATTTAGCAAAATAATGCATCAAAATCTTAACAAAACCATGTCAAGTTAACTTATTAATTTCCATTGCTTGTCATGTTGGTTTTATTGGGGTTTAACGCCGTTCACAAGGTATTTCATTTATATGACGACGGGACAGTCCGCTTTTACACTAGGACTAATTTTAAATGAGTGGAAAATAAAGTGGAAACTTTCAGTCAGTCCGTCATGTAAGATATGACGTGAATTTCAGTGTCAGCTTTAGGGTTATTGTTAGGGTTAGGTTTCGTGTTGTCATTTAGAGTTAGGTTAAGGGTTAGTTTTAGGGTTGAGTTTTGTATTACCCTAACCCAGAAACAAAAATTCCCGTTCTATCTTTAATGACGGATAGGCCAAACTTTGTAAAAACCTTTCCAATGATGCGACTCATTGATGCTGCCATATGGACTAGAACCTGCGGGAGGTTAATGGAAGTAAGATGAGAAAGCAAACATGCTAAACAGTGAACCAATTTGGATTGATTGATTTATTGGTGTTTAACACCATGTTTTAGGGGTTTTAACCCATATCAATCTTCTCTAAACAGTCAGTCACAACAACACATGATCATCCATAACATGTGAAGTGCTTTTCTCCATAGGGAAATTTATGTTCCTTCATTTGCAGCGTAAAGACAATATGTCTATGGAGGAAACACACTGCCCTTTTCAATTAAACTCTTCTTGAATTAACCTGCTTCAAATTTAGTCTTATTTTTTTTAACAATAAGGATATCAAATAATACAATGGGAAATGCTGTTATCTTATCATTTATGTATTATAGTCAATTGCAACATGAAAACAAAACATTAAATTCAAAAGGTCTGTTTCAACTTATAGTTCAACAGTTCAATCATGAATATCATGAATACATGTATGTCGAGACCACATTACCACAAATTCAAGGACAAAGGCCCATTCAAATTTAATCTAATTTCACCAAACAATAGATTTATCTTTGTTTTCATTATTTGAGGTTTAACACTGTACTTAAGGTTATTCCATCACATGACGGTGTGACAGACCAATGAGTGAAGGAAACCACCCGACACCAGTGGCAACACACAAAAACATCACAGGACAAATACAAAGACATCTATCCACTTCCTGTTCCTCTTTGGCTCAGAAAGCACCAGGGTAACAGGAAGCTCCCCCCAACCACCCACCTTTTTTTTCACATAAAACCTCTGATTTTAGAATAAATATCCGTAGTGATGAAATTCTCATTATTATAATAAACCATATCTTGGATATAAATGAAAAAAAAAAAACATCATGCATAGGTCTGTTTTTTTTCTAATTTTGAAAAAAAAAAACAAAGAACGAATTCTCCTTTACTTTTCTGAAGGCCTTTTGAATTAGGAAAATTAAGTCATTTTGATGGATGTTGCAGATGACACCAAGACACTTTTCACTTCCTTATCCTTGAAAAGTTCTCTTGTATCCTTCATATCAACATGTAAACCATGGAGTGATTTAAAAAGTTCATTCCTTCTGCACATCTGTGCAATGAATGGTAAACAGCTGTAAACAATGAATCCTACACAGCTGTAACTGAACATTTTCCTAAAAGAAATAGAATTTAAACTCAAATTTGAGTGACTTCACTCCTTATGATCTTTCACAAGCTCCTCTTCAGGTTCCATGATTCCTGAAATGTTATTTTGGACATCTTGTGCCCAGCTCACATTGTATGTTGTGACCTTATCTTCAGCCACAACTGTTACAGAGTCCATTTTATCATTATGCATTTCTGCTCTAGCCTGAGCCAAAGCTTGCTGAATAGCAATATCTTTCTGTGATCTTTCCTCCATTACAGCTCTTGATAGGTTCATCTGTGCCTCGATGCGTGCAGCACTTAATGCCTGAAACAAAGCAAACAGTCATTAGCTGAGGAGGAATCACTTACATGTATATCCTGTTTTTAGTATTGGAAAAACCAGTTTTTGTTTTTTCATTACTTTGTATTTTCGGGGTTTTTTATTTAAGTATTATACTTATATGACTTCACACTTTGACATACACAAATACAGTTGAAACAAGTGAGGAAACCGCCTTTGCGATTGCCGGAGCCACAATGTGTGACTCACCATATACCCGAGGTGGACAGGCAGACCCAAACACATGAGCGATACATCAGAGTAGAGTCAGTAGGCAGACCCAAACACATGAGCGATACATCAGAGTAGAGTCAGTAGGCAGACCCAAACACATGAGCGATACATCAAAGTAGAATCAGTAGGCAGACCCAAACACATGAGCGATACATCAAAGTAGAATCAGTAGGCAGACACGCTAACCACTGAACCATCCGCCTGTATCTTAGGTGGTTTCACTTCAATCAAGCCCAGAAAATGCACAATTCCAATCTGGAACCACCTAATTGTTTTGGATGATGATCAAAATGTCTACTGAGGTTGTCCATCCAGGCAAGTAAATGAAATGTATATAAAGTAAATTTGTATTAGGGATAGGTGGGGTCGAACCTGCACTCATGTTGGTTGTCCCCCAGGACAAGTAAAAAAATATATTAAAAATTGCAAGATGAGCTTAATGAAAGCTCCCTCCCAACCCTCTGGGAATTCAGAACTTCCCCGAGATACACATTTTCACAAGAAAACTTCCTGCTTCTATCTACATATAAAGTTGAAAGACGACCTCAAGCCCCAAGCAGTACATTGATTTTGGGGGTTTAAGTCTTTTTTTCTTCACTCATTCACTCAACACCACTGTCAACAAACGGAGACAAAACAGGAGAATCACAGGATGTATTATGAAGATTGATTGGGCTTTAACACCGTACTTATGGTTATTTCACTCATATGACAATGGGTGAAGGAAACCACCTTTGAAACAAGTGGCACCAAACAAAAAGAGGATAGGACAACCACAGAACAGGACACAAAGACCTCACAAACAGATAGGCTTCATGTTGCCCCTTAGCTTGGAGAGGACTTGAGCCTCAGGAATGTCCCTCAGCAGTCAAACACACCATTTACTGAGAAGAAAAACATAGAAAAATAGAAATTTAAGGAATCAGAAAACATGTTCTAATGTTTATTGAAAACCAGACTGAGCACGTACATCTTGTTTTTCATTGGCCAATTGCATTCTAAGCTGTTGTAATGCAGCCTCTTTATTGGCCAGGGACTGTAACTTTGTCTGCTCCACCATTATTTTTAACTGCTGTGCTTGTTGTAGAATGTTACTCGCCATCTGAAACAATCACCATTATACAGAATTAAACAACCAGACAGACCAGAGGAAATACTACATGAATCGACATTAAACAATCATCATTATACAAGATCAAACAACCAGACAGACTCAATAGATACTACATGAATCGACATTAAACAATCATCATTATACACGATCAAACAACCAGACAGACTATATAAATAATACATGAATCGACATTAGGCAATCATCTGAGGGTCTTTATTCCCAAGACAATCGTCATAAAATTCAGTCCTTATCGATGAACTACTTTTTACCTAACAGGATGTTATATATGTTATGACTAATGAGGGTGGTGTGTTCCACAGTTCTTGACACTTATACATAAAACGTAAAATGGTTTGGTTTGTTGGAAAGTTAATCTTCTTACAGAGCCAAGCAAGCACAGAACAAACAAGACTGTAACAGCAACAGGTTGATGGATTTTTACACCAAGCTTAATGGTATTTCACGTATATGGTGTCTATGTATTTTAACAATAATTGACACTATCACAACCCCATAAAATACCCAGTGTATTGATACTGTTGGAAAGTTTTCTTCCTTCATAATGCTGAGTAAAGACAGAATTGCTACCCTTCAAACAAAAAGCCCTAAGCAGTGAGTTTTTGTTTGTTTGATTGGGGTTTAACGCCGTACTCAAGGGTATTTCACTTATATGACAACGGATTGTCCACTTCACACTGTTCCTTGCCCTAGTATGGTGGAAATTTGGGAGGAAACCTCGTAAAAACCACCCCTGCGATTGCCTGAGCCCCATTTAGTGACTCACTCATATACCTGAGGGTCGACAGAGGGACTCGATCCTGTGGTTTAATCAAAGCAGGCATTAGAAAGCGCGCTCGCTAACCACTACGCCACGGTTGCTGGCCCAGTAGATCGAAGAAGGATTAGTAAATTCATTTGCTAACTACTAAGCCAGGGCCATGAGCCTCAAAATATTGGACATAATTGTTTTCAGATTTCTGATGTTATGATGTTTACATTGTCCAATGTTATAAAACACTGATTGATTGGTACTTTAATACTGTACTTCACTAAAGGGTATTTCACTAATATGATGGCAATGTACTCCAACAATGGCCATACTAACAACTATAAAAGTGCACTGCACTAAGTTGCTGGAAAATTAATGGTCCTCCATTGCTAATATACTTGAAACATACTACCCTTAGTCATAGGGCAACATGAAATACACCATTGATCTTTGTAACATACTACCCTTAGTCACAGGGCAACATGAAATACACCATTGATCTTTGTAACATACCAGGGTGGAAATGTGTTAAATGTTTTGTCAGACATTTCACCAATTTTGTCCTGCAGGTCATTTAACACAATGTTAAATTCTGGGGATCTTTACAGGACAATCACAAATTTTACCGGACATGTCTTGCAAATGTATAGTTATTTCCACCCCTGCATACTACCCTTAGTCATAGGGCAACATGAAATACACCATTGAACTTTGTAACATATTACCCTTAGTTAGAGGGCAACAAGAAATACACCATTGATCTTTGTAACATACTACCTTTAGTCAGAGAGCAACATGGAGTACACCATTGGTCTTTGTAACGTACTACCTTTAGTCAGAGGGCAACATGAAATACACCATTGATCTTTGAAACATACTACCTTTAGTCAGAGGGCAACATGAAGTACACCATTGGTCTTTGTAACATACTACCTTTAGTCAGAGGGCAACATGAAGTACACCATTGATCTTTGTAACATACTACCTTTAGTCAGAGGGCAACATGAAATACACCATTGATCTTTGTAACATACTACCTTTGGTCAGAGGGCAACATGAAATACACCATTGATCTTTATAACATACTACCTTTAGCCAGAGGGTAACATGAAATACACCATTGATCTTTGAAACATACTACCTTTAGTCAGAGGGCAACCTGAAATACACCATTGATCTTTGTAACATACTACCTTTAGTCAGAGGGCAACATGAAATACACCATTGATGCTTGTAACATACTACCTTTAGCCAGAGGGCAACATGAAATACACCATTGATCTTTGTAACATACTACCCTTAGCCAGAGGGCAACATGAAATACACCATTGATCTTTGTAAGTTATTTAAAGCACTTTGAATTGTGTCTGAGAGGCAGAAGATGCATATTTCAGTTAGAATTTACTTAGAAAGCATCAACATTTCTAAGAAAACTTAAATTTGTTCAATTACATGCTGAAATCTTGTCTTAACATGGACAAAATTTGAGGTGATTTAGGAAATAAAAGCATGCCAACTCATTTTCAGACACCTTATAATAATTAATTGGACTCTTCACCACTGACTTCATAAGTTCACAGTATCTTCTGATAACTAATTAATACATTTTCATTTCTTAAATATGGATAGGTTTATTTTTACTCACTGAAGATCTATTTCCTTCGTTCTGAGGAAATTAAGCACTATTGAAAACAACTTTGGATCTCTGTCTATAAATATCTGTGAAAGAAAAAACAACAAAAAAACAGTTAAACCAAGATGATATATACTTTGTGTACACAGTCCTAAAAAGCACTATATATGATATACTCTTAAAACAAAGCAGTTTTCCAAATAAAACTGCTCAGTAAACATTTAATTCCAATCATATATATCTAAATAAATATATATATCTACATTTAATGACCAAAATATTTAATATTGAATTTTCTGTTTTAAACATGGAAATACAAGGCTGAAAGCTATCAAATAAATACATAAATGTCAAGCGAAAATCTGGATTCAAGATTTTGAGAAATCATTAGCTGAGATACATGTAACAAGCTACAGACTGAGTAAAAGATAATTCATTTCCTGGTAATTGAGTAGAGAATTCTCACACAGGAAGTGAGCCAGTAACAAAATAGCAAAACTCCTGTGAGATTCCCACACTGGTCCTTGAAGACATCATAATAACTTAAGAATAATGAAAGTAGTGTCAGATAGGTGTCAGAGTCTAATCCGGGTACAAAAATTGGGCACCCATCATTTACTTTGAAATTTTGTGAATGCTAGTATAGTCTGATGAAAGCGATTATCAATAGATGTTCACATTTGCTTAGTTCATGCAAGCATTTTCTTCAGTTTCTGTAATCATTTTTACAGAAATCTAGGAAGCAGTCAAGATACATTTTACTTTATTAACGAATGGTACCGAGTGGACAGTTAGGGTAACTCTCAAACGCTATTAAAACAGGTTGAAAATGAGTCTACATATGGTCCTGGGTTTGATTAGGGTTTTAATATTCAAGGGTATTTCACTTATGGTTAGGGGC
>JAVFBX010181946.1:0-14400 GCA_034783855.1 Mopalia kennerleyi
CGCCTTTTTGATTAGCCTACGTGTTTCTACCATAGTCCAATGAAATTTTGTGCCACGTTTTCCCTTCGAATTACAGCTAGGGACAGTATTGTGGAAGTCTCGTCTTACACATACTGACCCTTGCATAGGAAGATGGTCATCCACAAACGTTTGTGTGAACAATTCTAACTCGAGCGAACAACCTTAACACCAACGAGAAAGAACAAACAACAGAAATTGTCCATGAAAAGCAAAGTCTGGCCCAATGTGGATACAGACAGTTGGCGTTCCAGAAAGCAGAAAAACATGTCAAAAACAACATATTCCGGAAATTACAAATATTAGTAAGACAAAATAAATAAATATACCGCAATTTTGGGCAAGAACATATTGCAAACCAGTAAATACTATATGCCAAAATTTAATTCATTTAACCACCAGGAATCTAGAGAGAAACGAAACGAAAGGGGTTCATAGGATATAGTGTCAAGCCCCTGTTTGTACAGACAGTAGCAGCCATCACATATGAAAGACCCGAAACACAAAAGACGAAAAAGTAATGGCAAAGACTCGGCTGTGTTTACTCAAATATTCGCAAGTAGTCATGAAATCAATTCTAAGAAAATTGGAAGAATATAGATACTGAAAGCAGATATTTTGAACGAGGGGTTGAGTAAGGTATCTGGGTTATAGCGGAGTCCCCTTCGCTGGATACATATGGATGCCTCCGGTTTAAGCTATGGGAAGCATGAAACAAGAACCTTTAAACAATGCTTATGAAATTGTAACTATCGTTCGGTATACATTATGTAAGGTTTTACCTTTATTGTTAACTTCTCGGATCAAACGGCTTCCCTCTAGGACTATGAACATTAGCCTACACGCTTGCTTACGAGCCCTTGATATTTAAGCAGCAGTATTCGTATATGGTTTGTAATCTGTGTTGAAGGCATCTTGTTGGATGTCACATCGTCCGATTGTTGTTTTTAATGGATTCAGGTTGACAAGACTTTTTGTTACCCTGCAAACGAGATTTGTTTTCCCCATTTACTTTTTGCTCCAACTCCTGATTTTGTAATAACACAAACCCGCCAAATATCATTCGGCTGCATCGCATGCGGTCCAGTGACGTCATTTAAACGCGCCACTTTCACGAATGTGGTGCCGACACAGAAAAGCCAGTGTCACAATTAATCTAAGCAATGTAAAGGGAAGAGATGATTGTTCATTCTTTTACGTTTAGCTATATTTTATTTTAAAAATGCAGTTACGAAGTGACAACTTCGTGACCAACAGGCAATGCGCAATTCCTAAAAAACACTGAAGACTATTATTCATAATATATAATTTATACATATCAACTACACCGGAAGTGAGACAGATTATATGTTGTGAATAGAGTTAACCCACCACTTAATCATCATTATTTAGAATACTCGTTGTTGATAGAGTAATATGATCTTACCATATTTCACAATCAGCAATTGACGAACGTGCTTGTTGCATTTTGAAAACATTTTATCATCATTTGTGGCGAATAAAAGGAAAAACAACAAAGAAATCGTCAATGCAAGGTAGACGCCATTTTCATTTAGTTACAATAGTTTTACATCTATTTAAACTGTGGTAGTTAATCTGTTGCACCCCGATATTTTGAAGTGTGTGAAGATTCTCTACGCTATATATCTAATGAAAGTTGAAATGAAGTGCTCGTAGCTATTTAATATGATAGTGGCTAAAACATGGTACTGAATCAAGACAAAGGTGAGTTTGGTGCTAGGTGAATAATATTTGCAGTACGCGCCCTACAAGATAAACATATGGGTCTTGTAATTGGAACGCACACGTGCTGCCTTTTTCTGCTTTGTACTGTGGTTCATGGATTGCCTTACTAACAAGTGGACATATAAGCTTCATGAAATTTGGTCTGTCTCGTTAGACGTAATTAAATTGACAATAAGTGGTGGGAACGTCTTCAAAAGCACCCGATCTCTACAGTCAGTGTAAAACATCCCTGTTATACCTGCGATTTAAATCCAGCAGGGAACACTTTATATGATTTCGGCAGTCAAGTCCACACCTGACTGAGTCACTGCGCGTCACTGTGTAATTGAGACAGATCAGGGATTACTTAAACTGATAGAGATATTATTTTCAATTGAGTGTCGTGTTAATAGGAAGAAAAACGTATAAACATGTCCGAACATATACAATATTATCTCATGTAGAAAGTCTATGTCTGTTTTCGTATCACAGTTGACAAGATAGTACTGCTGTTTACTGTGGTTTAAAGGGCGTTCATTGAATCAAGTTCAAATATGGTGTCCAATCATCCTATAATCCACAGACTTTTGGGTGATATATACTAACACTTTTTACTCGAGTGAACAAACGAGAAAGAGAACACAGCAGAGATCGTCAATGTAAAGCAAAACCTGACCATATGTGGATACAGGCAGTTGACGTTCCATAAAGCAGCAAAAACACGTCAAAAACAAAATATTCCAGGAACTACTAATAGTAATAATACAAAATCAAAGAATATACAGCGACTATGGGCAAGAACATATTGCAAACCAGTAAATGCTATACGGCAAAAATTAATTCATTTAAAGTTCATGTAAAGAGAAACGAAACAAAGTGGTGCCTAGATATCGCGACAAGTCTCTGTCTGGCACATCACCGCTATCAATTTGCCATAAGCCGTAATGTTAACGTTTGCATCCGATCCTCACGTTATTAACAGCTTCGAGCTCACCTGTATTACAAATAATACCCGCTTGAAACAAGGACAGAGTACAGACTGTAGACCGCATGGCCTCTCACAGACAAACAATCACAGCTTGAACCTCTACACGTAATATACAGTATTAATTCATTTGAAAACCTAAATAGTCACCTGCTTGCTGTAGCTTGCGGAAAAGGTGATATGACCGACTGAAATATGCTGAAACACATTTGGAAGTACTTTACACTAATCTTGTACCACTAAGCAACGCTTGAGTCTATATTTATATCTCAGTAACCTATCACGGTGACGATTGACGAAAGTCCTAATTTACATTTAGAGGTTCAAGCTGGGATTGTTTGTCTGTGAGAGGCCGTGCAGCCTAAGGCCTGTAATGTGTCCTTGTTTGAAACGGGTATTGATTTGTAATAAAAGTGAGCTTGAAGCTGTTAATAACGTGCGGATCGGGTGACGTTTGGATCCACAGCTCCCTCCCAAACTTTCGTCGGGCGAAAACACCTGGCACATACCGTAATCGGTCCTTTAGGAGTTCCCTATTAAAAGTTCCCTGTAAAAACGCCACATGTGACCTATTTTGGGCTATAATGTTACACTGACCAGAAACCTCCACTCAATTACTTCACATCAATAACAATAACACCACCAAAAACAAATTTCCAGCAGCACAACAAATAAACTATCCAACACACCATTTTTTAAATTAAGAACTATGTTCGAGGGAAGCAAAACGGAAGTTGATAATAGTGGTCTTACGCCGTCTGTACAGACAGTAACAACCATCACATATGAGGAACACAAAAGACCAAATAGTAATGACAACGGCTCGGCTGTGTTTACTCATATATTCGAAAGCGGACATGTAATCTCTTCTGGAAATGTTGAAAGAATAGATACTGAAAGTAGATATTTTTAACGAGGGTCTAAGTAAACTATCTGGGTGATAGCGGAGTTGCCTTCGCAGAATAGATGAGGCTGCCTTCGGTTTAAACTATCGAACGCATGGAACAAGACGTCTTCTCTAGCCAAGAGTTTTATTCCGAGCCACTCTGCATTACAACCCTTGGCAGATTGACCGCATATAAATAGTTTCGAGTTAAAGCCCTGATAACATATGTTGAATTTTATACTCAAGTTTTTGCCATTTATTTAACTTTGTAAAGCAATATTGTCGGTTATATGGAGAGCTGTTTACTGTAGGGATGGATGCATATATATGCAAGACTCTCATTGAGTTGGTTAAATACCCCGAACATATCCTTTTTACGACAACGCTTCATCCACTTTCATCATTGACTATTGCGGTCATCTTTACTAGCAGACGCCTCTCATCATTTAACATCTGATTGGTTGCAAAGTAGTTCCCACGTAACCAAGCAATCGCTCGTCGGTAGCGTTTGGTTGTATGTGAGCAATCCGCCAAGGGTTGTAAAGCAGAGTAGCTCAGAATAAAACTCTTGGCTAGAGAAGATGGAAACAAAAGGAAAACACAAAAGTGGTTCATTGAACATATACGACTAAAACAAGAACCGTGTGTGGCATGGCCTGCTTGTTTCTATAGTATAGATATATGTTAGCATCTTTTCAGACATATTTTTGTATATAACTCGAATATGTCAAATACTCTGTCTCACAAGGGCCATGAGACTTCACAGCGACTTTGGTTGATTGATAAGCTCCTTGGTACGTACATTCCAGGAAAAGATTGACCAATTACATTCATCGAATTCCTTAGATATAGTTCCAACAAATTGGCTATTAAAGATGATTTTTAGATATAATAAAATTATGACCGCAATTAAATATCAAAGCGTTAACACAAGTCGAGATTATCCAGGCTTAGTTAAATTTGTCTGACATGACGTTCCTACTTATAAGCAACCTCCTTTATATCAATAAAAACAAGTAATCGTTTGTATTTTCCCTTAACATTTCTAGAAGCTATAAGTGTGCCTAGCACGTGTTCCTAGAAACAAAAGGGATGACTTGAATGTCTCACGGGATATAGTGAGATTGTGTTATTACTGACCCGGCACGTCAGCCATGTAATACAGCCGAGGTGTGGCTGAAGTACTTAGTTGACTTCCACAGCATACACAGTTTCTTACACATATTTGGTCATTGAGCTGCTCCGTTTCTTAGCGAAGTATGAACGTTCACGGCGAAAAATGCCACGAATTTCTGACTTATCCCCTAACATATTAACACGTGTACCACGAAATGTGTGGAATGTTCCACGAGATTCCCGCAACCTCACATGTTCTTATGTATATTTAAAGTAAAGTAATAAAGTGACTGACTGACTTATTGATTGGTCAATTGATTGGTTGATTGATTGGTTGGTTGATTTATTGATTGATTGGTCGATTGATTGATTGGTTGGTTAATTGATTGATTGATTGATTGAGTGATTTGTTGGTTGATAGATTGATTGATTGATTTACATAACCACAATATGTTAATTGCTTATTTTATTGGAAAATAAGGCCATGCTAATACAACCTAGTTAGATAGTGAGGCGATGCGCGAAGTTGCGAAGCAATGCTCGTAGTTGCAAGCAATGCGCGAAGTTGCTTCGTAACTTTGCGCATTGCTCACAAGTACCGGCTTCCATAGAAAATAACTGTTCATCGACACTGCCCCCCAACAAATGAGCGAAGGAACTTCAAAAATAGTCTTTTCAGCTTTCTCACTAAAATCTGCAAGCCTTTCTGAAATTCAGGCTGGAAAAGTGTCTTTTTAGTGACCCTTGGCGTAGAATCTAATTTAATTCCGTCATCTTTTTACCATATTGGGAAAAATTCTTTGCGTAAATACCAGAATCCTTCCAAAAACTGGGTGAAATTGGACGTAGTTAATTTCCTTTATAGCCGTTTGCTACTCTGACACGTTTCGTGTTGATTTATGACATTCTACTTCTTTTGAAATTTATAGAAATTTGTATTCTGAGAGTGCAATAATAAACGGAACACAGCTGGTACAGAGAGAATTTAACTTGCAGAATTTGTGCTACTCGCGAATTGTCTCCCTTGAACTGTACTATTCCGAACACTCAGAAATCCTTGAGTGAACTGCCACATCACCTCAGATGTCATACGACTCTTGCCATTACGGCATGTATATTTTCACATGAGCCAATAAACATAGTCTGTGTATCTTCGCGAGTCAAGGTTAAGACATAGGTGTATTAACCTTGGGACATTATAAACCTCTATCGTGTTATCGGAGTCGACTAAAGGTACACATAATCTAGTAACATCTGGGGTTTCCCTCCTAAATCCACCGGCCAATGGAATAGACCGATTCAACGACGGTAGGAGTCGAAAGGAGACAAAATATAATGACGGAAAGCAGAGCTTGAAATCAATTAATAAACATGATCAAGAGCAAGTGTTGTGCTCACAGTTTAAATAACATCCAAATCCAGTCGTTTGACAATTTTAAATTTTTTAGACTCATTTGTAACCACCAAATACTAGCTTTTAAACGCAGACCAGCTGTACGCAATGTATATGGAGGTACTACAGCTACGGTTTTTATCAAATGTTGGAGTGTAAAGCTGTTTGAAAAGAGCTATGAAAACAAATACATGTGACTGCTGCCTCGGCGGTAGAGCGTCGATTATGGGCTGGAGTTCCCACGATTTTGGGTGTATGTACCGATCGAAATCCAGCATATGAGGCTATAGGTCTGATTACAGATAAGCAGCGTAAAGCCCAATTCACACTGGACGAGACGGGACGAAAATAATGTAGAACATAACTTTTTATGTAATAAAGTTCAAACTAGAGGCAACTGTCGAGCGACAGACGCGCTGCAGTCGCACGTCCTCTGACGTAACATTATGACGTTATTCGTTTGCAGTGTGATGTCTTTGCCTGAGCATGTTAAAGCATAGGAATAAACGGTGTCGTGCAGAGACCAGTGTGGACAAGACACAAGCGTCGCGTCTGGTGTGAATTGGGCACAACACGTTTCATTCATATCTGCCTTGACACTGGTGGACTCTCTCAGGCAATGACGTCACAATGCAAACGAACAACGTCATACTATTCTGTTAGAGAACAAGCGATTGCAGCGACAATTATGTAACTTGAATACCTTCATTATTTTCGTGCAGCGCGACAGTCGCGTCGCATCCGGTGTAAATGGGACTTTATGTCGCATGGTCTCTCTATAGGAGTCTATACATAGAGATACCATATGGTTCAGATGAGTCTGTTGTGTAGAGAAGTCACAATTTCCATCTATTTTGGGGGTCAGAGCGTAATGTAGGCCTACTAGTAAACTAAATTCCGTTTTCCAAAGCAGTATACAGTAACGAGATTCGATCCAGGTATAGCTGTTACGACCGAGGGTAATGATAATTCTACAGTAACGAGATTCGATCCAGGTATAGCTGTTACGGCCGAGGGTAATGATAATTCTACAGTAACCATATTTTTTTTTTTACTATCCTTTCAGCGATCGGCAGCAGAAGGCTGAATTGGAAAGCATGAACAAACCTTCGCCATGACGTTCTTCTAAGGAAGTCACGAGGCGGAACTACTCTACGCCTCAGTTACGGGACAATCCAGCAGCTTGAATGTGGGTTAAATAAATGTTACAAATTTTTTTACTTAAGAATTAATAAATTCGTCAGCAGCTTTAACAAAATAATTGCATTAATCTGTTCCTTTGTGGCTTCATTCCATTGTCCTGGTATATTAATGCCGTTATAAATTGTGAGACTACGACCGATCAAATTTACGGAAAATTACCGATTATTATCACACAATAAGCCCTGGTTTATGATCAAGCGCTCGATGTACGCAATGTAATTGAGGTAAGACGGTGACGGTTTTATCCAAATGACCGTTGATTAACTGAAACACAAATTATACAAACGTCCTTGATTTCCCTACACTCCAGTTTAATCTTTAGCAGAGTAGCGTATAGTCCGAGCTGCACGGAACCAATATTCTCGAAGAAGGGTGATTCCTGTAATCAAACTATTCTCCTCTCCTCGGCTGGCTCGCTTTGATCCTCTTTCGGCCAATCGAAACGGTAGAAGCGCATTTTGGGATTTCCTCGACCATTATCCTCGACCATCCATGCGGTGAACTAATCTTGAGGGTTTTAAAACATGCTGACGAATTGACTTTGAAATGTGCTTCCGTATCTATTGCTATATGCAATGTCAGAGTATTGGTTATAATAAAAAAAATAATTTAGAGCTCTGTGCAAACTTCACACATGCAGGCCTTTGAATGAAAGCTTGATTACAAGTAGCGCAACGTATTGGGCTATTTCCTCCTGAATTGTGCAAGGGGGCAAAAAAAGCAAATATCAAGTTGATTTTAAAAGCAACAGCATGTCTCTTTAACAGAATATCTCTCTATTATTGTTATAAGCTTTGGCCACGTTCAGACAATTTTAAAAATATGTAGGCTAGCCTACGTCACTTGTTTCAATCTCAATCTATCTTCTATTTTTACTGCAGAGAAAGTAGACCCTGCTTGCTAGTTACAAAAAAAAAAAAATCAAGTAACAAATTAATAAAAAGTCTGACACGTAAAACAAAGTTATTTAGGGAATCACAAGTTTTGTTTCTGTAATGCATACTTCAGATACTTTTATTTTGGAATCATCAATGTGGAGAGGGGAGAGTTTTTTTTTTTTTAAATCCGTAAATGGATCTTGGGCCTAATCGGTTAATCGGTTTTATCGTTTTATGGTGTATAAGTTTTTGTAATTAACGCCATTATCTAATTGATTTTATTCTGATTTCAGTCCCATAGTATTTAATTATGGTATATATTAATTGATCATGATATATAAACCTAAATGTACCGTCTTATGGAATTTATCTGTGAATATATTTAACCAAAACACGATGTCGTCCGTTTTTTAAATAGTATTTTGCAATATTGTGTAAAATGTAGATAAATGTAAAAGTGAGATAATTAGTGCCAATTAGACTCGAAAATATATTTTAAAAACGAAATCAATATTTTTACTCCTATATGTAGTGACATTTTATGCCGATTTTTTCCCATTCTGCAACTATACGGTACTGTTTTTAGCCGACTGTCAAAACAGTTTAATTTTATTTTAATCAATTCAAATCAGTAACAAAAACATATATCGGGTCTTTTTGTAGTATAAAAATGCTATATATCTAAACCTGGCCACCTGTCGCCAAATCAACGAGGTTTTTGCTCTTTTTTTTTGTATATATACCAATAAAAATCAATAAATCAACGTAACGAATTTGAAATATAAAAGTTTTTAGTGTTGGACGGTTAAAGTGTTCTTATAACACATGCATATTTAGCATATGATAGTACCAGATACTCACAGTACCGATAAATATGCGTTTAACTTGCTTTTCTCCTCGATAGTTATTCTATCACCAAACAAATTCTTTTACACTTTTTTTCATTAAAATAATCAAAGTGATTGATAATTAAGAACAACTTCATATCTTTTAATAAATATAAGAGAAGGGGAGTTGAATAAAGGAGACAACTCCTTAGACCGCATTGCATTCATCGACACCTTGTGTCGAAATCAGCAGCGCTAATCCGCATTGCTTCGTCCCAACGTCTCGTCAATCTCAACCTGTGATGGCGGTTGAAAATAGATCTGCCGCTATCAACGGCCTCTCAAAACAATTATCGGATTTTTCTCTGATTTTTTTAAATACACTAAAAACCGACTACTATTTTACCTACCTGCAATTTTTCTTTTCTGATGGTTTTCAGTTTTATTTTTGCAAAGGGAGATAACTTTAACGGGTCAACTCTGGTGAGAAATTCGACTAAACTTTACATCAAGGGCAGGAAAGAAGTCCGGCGATAGCGGCGGATCAATTTCCAGCTTCCACCACGGGTTGAGATAGGCTAGGGCTAATACAAAGGAATCGGCCCTATAGGCCTAACTTATGATATGTCAGACCATGACTTGGCTCTTTCTGTATCCGCATAGATATTCCAAAGGTGAATGGAGGTATATAATAAAAGTAATAACAATAACACACGTCTCCGCACATGTATAATTTTTTTCATTTGTTTGTTATTTCCCACAGGAAACATGCGTGACGCCACGTAAATAAGAATTGATGTCAGATCAATTAGTATTACACATCCCAGTATGAATGATCTGTTGTAAGAATAAATATAGGCCACAACTATGGTTACTGGTAGGCTCAAAAGATTAAATCCTGCTTAGATTTAAGTGAATTTGTTGAGTCACCACTATCCGGTTCAAAGAGAAAACAAACAAACAAGTCTTACCTGTCTTATACCTGTAATTATCATTTGCTATCTATACAGTGTTAACCAAAGACATATACGTTCACCGTAAATTTAATATAAAAACAGGCAGAAAGTGATAAAGGCTTTTGAATGTGTATTTAATCAGCTCGATAGCTATCGGGAGGAATATGTTATTTCATGTAGTACGAGCATGGTGAATGAAGGAATATGTTGTTTCATGTAGTACGAGCCTTGTGAATTAGGGAATATGTTGTTTCATGTAGTAAGAGCATGGTGAATGAAGGAATATGTTGTTGCATGTAGTACGAGCCTTGTGAATGAGGGTATATGTTGTTTCATGAAGTACGAGCATGGTGAATGAAGGAATATGTTGTTTCAAGTAGTACGAGCCTGGTGAATGAAGGAATATGTTGTTTCATGTAGTACGAGCATGGCGAAGGAAGTTTTGGGGGGAGGTGTAGGCCTAAATTTAATAACACTTTTATTGCATTCCTAGTTTGAGTTAAATTACATCAAAGTGTCTTCTTTATTACATCGCAATCGTTGCTGAAACTGATTTTCGTAAGTATAGATCGGTGATAGGCCCTACTCTGAAAAACTGCCCAAAAACGAAGATTGCAGTTTGATGGAGTTTCAAGAGCTCGTAGATCAACATGAAACTGTATCCGATCAGTTGCATGGATTTGTGACCTAACTTCAGTCAGTTTACAAACATCCAGATTCAATAATTTTTCGAAGATTTCGGATAATAGGCCTTACAATTTTAGATTAGATTTAGTTCTTCACCATGATATAGGAAGTAGGTATAAAATGTATATGTTTCACACAAAAGGACGAGAGATAAAGCTTAACAGTTTCAGGTTTAACTATTGAATAACAAATTAATGCTTCCTGGTTTACCATGATTAAGAAGTTCCTATGAGAACGGTTAATACGGCATAGAGGAAGTTCAAATCTCCCGACAGCTCATATTTGGTTTGCAAGAATACAGAGATAAGCGCGGTTAAAATTTTTACGGGTTTCGAACACACGACATGAATGTCAAGCTATTGTCTAAATATGTTGCGCATGATATATCATACAGAATAAAATAAGCGAAACTCCGAATGTTGACATCTTGATGTAGCCTATATGTTATATTTCGATAGACTAAACTGCCGACCTCGTTAAAGTACATTTCTGATTAAGTAAGACCAGAAGTCTAACAAACAGAAGTATGAAACCCGCCCTTACCCAGTCTCAACGGCATTGTGGCTTTCAGTGGACTCTCATTGTGTCATATAAAACTCATTGCGCCAGAAATGGGGGATTTCGTTCGATTCGCGCAGTTTGAATGTCATAATACACCGACGGCTTATGGGTAAAATATAACGTTTGAAAACCGGTAGAAACAGCGTTTCATGATTTGCCCAATTCATGTCCTTCGGGGTTTGTCTATGTCTCGCTAGGGGGCGCCTTTACATCATTGACACAGGGTATAGTCTGGTTGGTTATAAACAAGGACCATCTTTTGTAGTAATAATCGTTAAACTCAGTACATTGTACCGTCAACGTCCATTAAATTACACCCGGACTATGTTATGATGTCGTACATCACAGAATCAATGCAATACGTTTATAAGGTTGCTAACCATGAAATAGATTGTATCATTTGTTTCAACGATAGAAAAAGAGTATCAAATGCAGCCAACTTTTGAAATTGGAAGCGCAGTCATTTCGACCATTCCGCGATATTATCGGGGACAGGAACTCATCATTCAAAGCTGTAGGCTTCAGCCTACCGCCAAACATGCACTTATTTGCCGAGTTCTGTATCCTGCGGAAATTCTAAGATACCAATTATCAACCAATTCGAGCCAACAAGGTTAAAATGATTAAATCTGAAGAGAAAAAAAAACAACACACTAATTTGGTTAATTCCTTTTCTTGTACATATGTAATCAACTGCCAGCCTTTCCCTCGTTGACGTCACACAAAATTAGCCACTTGAATATTATGGGCCTTGTTAAGGGTAAAAACTCTATAAAGCTGCTCAAGATGGTGCTCAGTTTGCACTTGAAACATAGCAGACATCTGTATATAGTCTTTACTGTCAGGCTTGGTAATAAAACAGTGAAAACATAAAAACAAAATCGCATTGAAAATATATTGTGACGGTCTTTACGGAGGTTTTCACCGATTCATGGAACTGTATAACCCGTTTGTTGAATGGAGGATTACCGATAGGGGTCACGATCGTGTCCTTGTATCTTCGCGCTCTCGCTGATTATAGTTCTGGAATCTTCGCCTTCGTACCTTTATGTCCTAGCCCTGTTGCCTTCGCTTCCTTGATCTCGCATCTTCGCACCTTCGCGGTATCCAAAACTAAAATGAAAGAGTTGTTACCCCACTTGGCCTCTTTACGATGCGGCCATCATAGCAATTATATTTTGTATAATGGCTGCAGCTATACTATTACTAACCTTTTTACAACATTAATCTCGTCCTGTAAGGGCTTAAAGTCAAAGACTCGACCATAGCTAGAGTGACTGACAAGTTTAGAATCACTTCTCTGGATAGTCATTGTGCAAGTTGTCTCAACAGAGCTACGAGATAGTAGTCAATTACTTGTCGGATTAACGCGAAACAATGATTGGGTGTATCTGTAACTGGTTTTCAGGCATCGAGAAACTATTAAGAGATATCTCACATTTATTAATAGATATGTGTATATATAATTCATTTAAGCCAATGATTTACAGATATATGTTATTGATTTTGAAACATTTGACAATTATTTATAAATACATCTATATCATATATAATTGCTTTAAACGTATCACTAATTCTTACTGAGGCATCTCTAATTCTCTATTAAATTGGATTCGCATCTCGATTCCTAAGGACACTTGTAAATATAAAAGTTTATCAAAATATGCAACTGCAACATTTGGCTTGAGTCGTTGGTTGGTTGGCTGATTGAATCAATCAATAAATCACAACTAACACTGAGCAAGAGCTCTCCTCAATAGAAAACGCAAGCGGTCTGTATACTCTGACCTAATTTAGGGTAAATGTACTCTGCGATCTGACCGAGAAATCAGACATGAATAGGTGGTTTTGAAAGACATATCATACAGAAAATGTAGGTTGTATAATCTGTGCGTCATACCTATACATGTATACACTGCTTCGTACATTGCTTTTAGTCTCTGGGCAGGCCTTTACTATGCAAGACTATGCAAGTTTCCATCCGTTGTATCAATAGCACAGCTCTCAGTTACATATTGAGATTTAATAAACAGAATGATTTTTAGCTTTACCTAGGTAATTAATGTATCCTTTCTTGTATCCCTAATCGTGACCCTTGCTTGGTTGTTAATCATACTACTGCTCTTGAAATTAAACACGGTCTATGGCGTATCTTACAATTTGTTTTATTTCGGTGGGAAAATGGCAAATTCTCTAATTGTTAAGGCCTCAACTTTTGTAAGTAACCTCATTTCAAATATCAACTGACTTCATATTATTAATTATTGGTAAAACTGAAATAGAGATCTATATAGATTTAACAGAATGACGCATTGCTATTCAGACAGGATTCAAGTTGGCGACAGCATGTCTGAAAACCGCTCGGTTCTTTCCGTTTCTCTACGGAAACCTCTCAGGTGAATGGAAAAAATACTATTACACATCAACGGAAGCCCCAGGGTAGTTCGAACCAAATCACTGCGCGGATTCGTATAGCATAATACAATTCACTTAACGTGTTACGTTGCTTGAATCGCAATTAATTACAAAGCTATTTATGTTCCATCTACAAATTGAGTTTGCTAATGATTGTTATCTGTACAAAATGTAGGTCGACATCTGATGACATCACCGACCGTTAAATCAACATACAAAGTAAATCTGGCAGAGTTACATCCCATAACGTATGAATGCTCGACGATGATCCGACATGTTTCGTAACTCCAGGCGATGACCCCCTTTTAAATATTCAGCATTTATTCATTTAAGGCGGAGCTATTTTGAAGAGGCTCACTACGGTCAAGATAAACAGACTCGACCTATTATTACTGTCTGGTGAACGGAGGCTTGTAAGCCAACTCTAGGTCGAACATAGACTTTACAGACCCGGAATGGTGTATAGATTCACTATGAATAAAACAGAGCGGTTACATGGACTGTCTGACTGACAGATTGATTGATTGATTGATTGGTTCGTTGATTGATTCGTTGATCGATTGACTGACTGACTGGCAGATTGATTGATTGATTGATTGATTGATCGATTGAGCGGTTACATGGACTGTCTGACTGACAGATTGATTGATTGGTTCGTTGATTGATTCGTTGATCGATTGACTGATTGATTGATTGATTGATTGATTGATTGATTGATTGATTGATTGATTGATTGATTGATTGATTGAT
>JAVFBX010181957.1:0-14400 GCA_034783855.1 Mopalia kennerleyi
CAACTATTTTATCTATTTATTCAACATTCCGTTTTATCCACATAAGTTGGTATATTACTGGGTTGGAAATATTGTTAATTTTGGGAGAGAGAGGGGTTTCGCTTTTGTTCAATTTTTATCGCTTGGTTTTTTACATTTATAATGTATATAAAATTAGCAAAAACATCAACATGCCGACATTGCCAAGTGTGATGATCTAAGGTGTAAAGGTATACATTCAAATGACAAAACGGTTAATTGCACAACTCTTTTATGCAATATACAATTCTTATATTACTGTTTTTTTTCTTCCTAAAATGGAGAAAGACAAATTTGCATGCATTCATCGCGAATCTCTTTCTCTACAGAAAAAATATATTTCTTAAAATTAATCCCATTATGTCGATTGATTGAAACCGATTTACCATGTCGAGTTCCAGGTAAACTCGCAGAGACAATTTCTAATTCGATCTTAATCTCGAATAGTTATGGGTCACCTACGAGGCTTACTAACAATTTGCACAAAACCGGATTTTTGGATCCTAAATCTGCAATTTAATTGCATCAATTTGTTCTCAAATTGACCACTTGCTTTATCCAAACAAACATCCTAAAATGGTTTGGTCGAACTACACTTCGGTTGTGGGGAGGAAACTCAAAGGAACAGTTTGAGTCCGGTCCCTATAGTTAGTGTCTATACTGATGATAACAGGCTGGAGGTGGGGTCACAAGGAAGTCATACCTATAAGATCTATATGAAAATAAAAATTTTAAAAATGATGGCAAAGGTATATATAAGGTATATAGTTTATTTGAATCATAGGAACAGGTATGGTTTTAATTTGAACTATTTAAGTGTACATAATTCTAAAGTATGTGGATTTTACAGTATATTTCCACACTGTAATAGCGAAAGAACTTGTGCAGTTGGTATATTCACGCCATAAACGATCAGTGTTGTCTGAAAGGATAAAATGCGTTAGCTATTAATAAAGCTTTGGGGACACGAACTGTGTTCTTGAGAGAGTCAAACCGTCATATTTTTTTTATAATTTCGCGTTCAATTTCGCCGAAAATGGCCTGAGGCAAAATGAAGGCCGGGAGCTGGAATAAAACATTTCCCGGGGAGTATAGTTCGCGGAGTGCGGTTGTTGCAGCGCGGCTTTGTATCTAGGCGTTAATATCTTTGAAAGCTCTTTCACAAGGCTGTCATTTGTCGATTTTGTCATTTTTCCACAACCATGAATATCGGAAATCTGTCAAACTTGGCACAATAACACAGCAGAAATTAACTTTGAGATTAAACTGTTTGTAGGCTGTGAACACACTGGGGTAGTTGTTGATTGACAGCATGGGGCCGCCAGACCCCTACAACAAACGTCATGTATCAACCCAATATGCTGTATGAAATAAACCAATTATTGTCAAAACTCTAAATTCTATCAGTGGAAAATATTAATACAAATAACAAAGAATGTTATTTTACAAAAAAACGTTTTTGTAACTGTTATTTTATTCCGAGTTTCAATTACAATTTATTTATATAAAAAATATAAGATATTCTAATGGACGAGAACGTAATTTGAAAAAATCAAATGAAGTCACTTTTACAAAATCTGACCCCCAAGGCAATTCTTTTATACCAAACATAGTATAATCCATACTGAATATCTTGTTTTTACATATTTATATATTTATATATATAGTTATTACATGCTTTCGAGATGTAAAGTGGTTACCCATAACAGCTCGAGATTAGGGTCTAGTTAATAACTTATCTCGGGGAGTTTATCTAGAACATGAGATGATTCATCAGTTTTAACTAATCTGCACCCCTGTATCAGCGTCATTACTTTTAAGAAATAATTTAGAGAGAAAAATGTTGGTATTCAAGAACAACACCAAGCACTAGAGATTTCCTTAAAACATATACCTCATGTCGCATGTACAAACCATGGAAGATATATAGAGTTGTATTGGCTTTATAACATGTTTTTCTCGCTTTAGATCTACAGGTATGGAGGTACGTATCGATTTGTCATCCTTGTGGCTCGGTCTGAAAGGGCTGTATTTTTCAGTTGTCAATTTTAATAATCGGTCTCTGGACGTATACGATTAAAAGATTATTTTAAAAAAATAAGACTGTGTAAGCCGCAAATATAAATTAAATGAGCACACATTAATGTAATTAAAATCACACTTACAATAGTTTTCTATAGCGTCTATAAAAATAAAACCCTGCTGGTAAAATATAGTGTTACATCTTTGGACACTGATGACCTCTGTAGCTCTGTTTGAGTTCTGATAACCTCTAGGCGTTCAATGTGTGTGATATAATATAATATAATAATGACACCGTTTATCTCATTCTGACTTTTTACTACGGCGTATTGATCGTCTGATGAGTTGAATAAGTCCATACAGTCCTACAGAAAAAGTATTTTTAAAAACAGAGCTACAGCAACTACTGTACGTTTTATATTGAAAGCTGATTTATCACCATTTCCTTAGTTCTCGATATGTTGAATACTTTTTCACTTTAACGTGAAACATTAAACCACTTGAGACAAGATTCGGTAACGTTGTACCACTTGAGACCAGATTCGATGATTTTGTACTACTTTTGACCAGATTCGGTAACTTTGTACCAATTGAGACCAGATTCGGTAACTTTGTACCACTCGAGGCCAGATTCGGTAATTTGTACCACTCGAGGCCAGATTCGGTAACTTCGTACCAATTGAGGCCAGTTTCGGTAACTTTGTATCACTCGAAGCCAGATTCGGTAATTTATATCCTCTGAGGCCAGATTCGGTAACTTTGTACCACTTGAGGCCATATGTGGTAACTTTAAAGGCGGAGAAAGATTCCCTCCAGTCAAAATATTGGTTATTTCTGTAAAGTAAATAGAATCTAACACATATCGAGGCGCGGCCAATAATTAGCAATAGACGTTTGCCTGAGAATTTTCTTTTTTAATTCTGATCGTCAAAACTTCAAAATACTATAAAAATTGATTCATAAATTAAAATACTAATTACAAAGTATTCAAATAGTGCACAGTTTGTATGAAAATCTTTAAAACGCACTCCTATGTTGTTCTTATTTAAACTTTCTAACAAAGAAAGAGGAACTTTTTGATGTTTTATTAAAATGTAAAATAATGATCGTGTCATCATCAAAAAATGAAAAAGTTGCAATAAATAAGGATGTTGTCTTTTAATCAATACGTAGTACACATTTTATAAACACAATTTTGTTACACAATAATGCTCCACATTTTTGTGTAACAAAATGATTCTACTGTCCCTTTTCCATTTTTATGCATTTGATTTGCTAGTTTTCTCTTTGTGGTCGTCCATTTTAATCGGTTATATTTGTCTATAGAGAGACAGTTGTTTTTCAATAATTGGAGTCTTCAAGATTGATATAATGAAAGTATTTATTATTTTATTTAAACTGCATTTATGTTTAATTTAGAGATAATGTCCTTATTCTGTGAGCTAGCAAAACAATCTGAACTTAATGAAATGATTATATAGACCTTGTTCTTCGGTCAATGTGATTTTTTTGCTATTCATGCTGTCTCCAAGCACCTTTGTGTCCTAAAATCTCCAAGAGCATCCGGAAAATTGGGTTTTGTAATTATCGCTGTGTGCTACTTATACAATCTGAGATTTCTCTATTTATTACTCATGGTAAACCGAACAGTTTTCTTGTGGCCTTCTTCTGATGTGCATGTTTTTTCTAGTTGTGATTCTTAGTAAATAAACCGACATGTTAATCCAAGTTTCCCAGTGTTTGGTTAAGTGCTTCTGTGGAGGGAATCAACAAGCACTTTGACAAGACTCACTTAATCGGCCTCTCAATCCGCGGAATGAATTTTGCTCATTTGACATCCAAATTATTCTAAAATAAACACCGTCACTTCTTCCATTTTGTGTGGGGGCCACTCCATGGCGGGACTTTTCCCGTACTTAATCAGAACAAGCTCACAACATCACGAGCTGACAAAGTTTGGCCAAAATAACCCCATCCGTGCTGAAGTTGATAAAATTTACCGGCTCGAGTTAAAAAGTACTTGTGCGAAGCTGAGGTGTGTTTGGCCAGTTCTTCTCGGTGAATAGACAGGCAGTCTGGACCATACTTAAGACCAGCCAGATGATAAAGTCAACAAACTTAGCCAAAACCCGTCCCGGGAGGACCCCATCAAGAACACGTGGACCACGACAAGATTCACTTACTTTAACAAAAACCTTAGCACTTTTGCTTGGCACAGATATCTACTGTTTCTTCGAACAAAAACTTAATTGGATATTTCGTTAGCTTTAAATCTGAATGGGATGAAGGCCCACTGAAGAGCAATCCAAAGATAATCTTTCAGATGAGATCCCAAGTTGTCTCGTTCTCTGACTCAGAGGGTTCAAGGTTTAGTACTGCTGTAGCCAAATTTGACATTACCAAACCCTCACACAAATCAAATGAAAAATACAATTTCCTAACGTTATCAGAAACTCTACACAATTAGTAAAGAGAAAAAAGTAACAGGTTATTGAAAAAATGTTTCTAAGGAACTTGTCGTCAAAGAATATTACTAAAAAGCATAAATTTTGGTAGTTCGATTAAGTAAACATAGACTTCCTTTGTACTGTCTATATAAAATAGAGTATGAAAAAATATTCCACGAATTATCTATGCAACGAAGAATAAAATTGTATAGCCTTCTTACATTATTTTATTCCTATCATAAACATCAACCCATTTAAAACTTGAATAAGTTTTTGTTTTTCATTTGTTCATAAAAGAAACAAGAAAAACAAATAATATATTGCATTGTATGAAAGATATGTTTTATTCGATAAATACACTGCACGAATTGAGCCATCCTCTTCAAGAAAAAGACGTATCAAAAAGATTAGAACTACAAGTACAATTGATTGTGGCATGAATTCTCAGACGTATTGTACAGTACAATAAATACTAAAACTGCAAACAAAATATTGATGTCCAATACTGAATGTTCATCAATAGCCGCCAGTTGCGTATTAATTGAGGATCGGTCAATATCGACCAGGTTTACTAGATCTGCATTCACACGTTAAACAAGGTTTTTTATACAAAGGACTGTTGTTTCCGCTTCATTTATATTGCTACGAGAGAGGTGCTCAGAATAAGTGGCAGAGAGTAGATGGTCTAAAGTTAGGTGGTATTGACAAAGTATAGACGTGTTATGTAGAGTTCTCCAGGGGTAAACGAGTGGTAATTCAGCCTTACTTTACTGGCGTTCTTGCCCCTAGGAGACGAACGTGAGAGGATATCGCCGTCTCTTTCTACTCCAATATCTTTTTGAGAGGCCTAACCTTTATCGACACCTCTCTGCTCTAAATGCTGAGGTGTAGATGACCTTAAACTACTCTCCACCCTCACTTATATGACTCCCGCTACTTCTTACACAAGTTATTTCCAGTGAGAAAACTTGAGCATTCCCCGAGGCGGCTCAACTTGTGGAAGTCGATGCGAGCAGACGACATCTCGAAATGACGATCAAGGACACTTTTCGCGCCAAATGAAGTCTGTAGCGGTGTATATGGTTTGATAAGTGGACTGAGAGACTGTGGCCTTTGATCCACACCCTCTATCCACTTGCCTAATTCCCCTTTTCTGTAAGCCCTCAGCACGCACTCAATAGTGTTATATATAATACAGTACATATCTTTAGGCATTTGCCGAAATAAAATTGCACTGTGAGCACCCTAGAAACTCCAGAATTACTTATTAAATGACTGCTACACATATAGGAAAACGGTATTGCCCCAGAAAAGCAATACTTGAAAAATCAATGTTTCAAAAGTATTTAATCAAAACAGTTCCCTTAGGAATATCATATATACCACATAGAGACAATAAAGATGTGGACAATGATAGGGATATATTTACTGTGAGCCTCTGTAGCTCAGTTGGTTAGGGCATTGGCCCTGGAAGCCAACGACTGGAGTTCAAAGCCCGTTATAGGCATGCAAAATATTCTTTCTCTACATTAAAAATATATATTTTCTCTTCTTTTTTTTTCCATTGCTGCATAATGTATAGGCTAATGTAATAGTTAACTAAAGATATAAGCTACATTCGGAATTATTTAATAAATAATATCTTTCAAGAAACATTGAACCATAAACCACCATGCAAGTATATGTTATATTAACAAATTGATATTAACAAATTTATATTAACAAATTTATATTTTTAAAAAGATAAAGCAGGTTTTACTGCAAACAGTCTTCACAAAAACTTAATCAACATCTGTTACAAGCAAATGTTCAAACTGATTGTTTTGATCTTTATTGATTAATTTTTAAAAATATATATATTGACCAAGTAAGTGAAATTGAAGCTGTTTAATCTAGTCACTACTGCCAACAGTTATTTGTGTCACAATTGCTTAAATATTTGAATAAATATCGCAAGACTCATAATTCATTGCAAACTATCATATACTACTCAAAGCATTATGTTGACTAAAGTATTTTTCACATTTCTTTTTTCTATGTATTGTGCTGTTGTGAGGCGTATACGAAGACAGATAATCATAGCTTATAGTTTATCCCATTGTAATTCTCAAAAACGAAATTGTTCCATGGAGTCTTTCATTTCGATGTAACACTTTTATATTACATGCACAAATATAAGTTTACAGAATTTATCGGTCTGGTTGAGTTTTAATTCCCCTAGATAACTATTTGGAAGGATACAAAAGCCAGGAATTATCTATGTTTTCTTCTGGAAATCAGATTTGATTTAGTTCAACGCGTTGTCATGTCACGCCCTAGATCTGTGTAAGATGTTTTAATACAATTTTTAAACTGTTAACGCTTTAAAAACAAAATAAATTGTACAAAGGAGCAGGAAACAAGAGTACATACGATTCTTTAATATAATAGCTTTTAAAAGTGTCGACATCTTAGATGAAATCCATATATGAATATATTCGTTTTCTGTTTTTGTTATTTTTGCTTTTGGTAAAAATAAAATCTCTATAATTTGTTCAGTTGAACAAAAAAGAAAACGCTCGGATTTTTATCATTTAATATAAGATTAGTATCTGTTTTACTGGCCAATAACCTTACATTTAAAATTTAAACGACAAAGCGACAATTCCAAAAAATCGAGTATTAATACATAATTTATGTAATACGTTAATGTTTTACACGTAAACACGCTTGAGTGAGTTTATGCGCAAATCATGTATATGTATATTTATGTGTGATGTGATCCTTTAATATTTGGTTTTGGAACTTGATAGCTAAAATATTAGTACCGAAACTAAAATAGTAGGTTTAAAGATGAGCACTGAAGAAAGTGGGCTCATTTATTTTTTCATCAACCGTTTTAAAATTATACAGAAGCAAATGTGGCTTTAATTGGTACCCATGCATGCCATATAAATATTTTATTAAGTTAAGGAGTTGGTTCCAACACAGGGACTTAAACGCACTAAAATCTCAGCACCAATAAAGAATGACTAAACACACTTGTCGTTTACATAACTTGGAACAAATTATAAATATTTGTATTGTGTGATGATTTAGCAATTCACAGTTGGGACTGCGATGGAAATTTATATCATAACCAATTCTGCACAAAATAATATAAAATTCGTAAATCGTTTATTTCGATGTTTTACTATATTTAGCCGCGATTTTACCACCTGTTATTTTCAAAAGATTTAAAACCGCAGTTCGTATTTTTGTTTACAAAGGTTGTCTGGGATAAGACTGCGAAGCAAAGATACAACATAAAGTATCATGGAATTGGAGATTCCTTTGTTTATAATGTTTGTTTGATTAAACGTCGTGTATACTCAAGTGTATTTCACAAATATGACGACGGATTATCCACGTCTCATTCTGGTGGAAAACCGGGAGGACACCTCGTGTCCCGCCGAAAAAATCCCGCCGTTGCCGGAGCCATTTTTGTGTATCGACAGAGGGATCGGCTCGATCCTGTGAGAGGGGCATGGAAAGGGGGACCAGGAAGCTGACACGCTAACCACTCAACAATGACTGTAATGATGTAGTTCAAGCTATTTGTTTCATGTTGGAACTGTTCGAAGTAGACCCACTGTCCACGTAGCGTTAATACGATCAAATGGTGTATTTTAGAATACAACAAGACTTTTTAATTTCTATGAACAGGTCACCAACAGTCCTTGCATGGTATAGTTAACCAGAACAGGACGATTAAAGAAACAAAGTCTTCTGTTGAAAAAATCAGGAATCATGTTCATTCAATTAGCCAAATCAAACTTATAATAATTATAATACGGGCGTTACTCAAACCATTGGGTATTAAAAAAACCATCGCGCGACATGCAACATGTATACCGCTATCTGTACTTATTAACATCTATTCTAAGATGGCATACAATTCTCCGAGGTGATATTGTTTACCGATATATCCCTGAGCATTTGCCAGCGAATCACTATCAAAGGGAGCTTACCTGTGTTCAGAGTGCTCCATGCTCCAAGTCATCGTCATCTGTTAATAATGTCAATCGCGGTCTTTTCACAAATGGTGATGTACATATATAGGTGCATGTCATATTTGTTAAACGCAACCAGTGTGTGTGTTTGCCAGATAAAGCTCGCTTTATTTGTGTTGATGTTCAGGCGGCTAATACGGATTGAGGGAGAATAAGGATGCGATTCACCCGTGATTGACACTATATGGTGAGGGCGATTGTAAGGCGTTAAGCCCCGGGTACACTCACCAACACAATACTCCCGATTCCCAGGCCCTAATGAAGCCCCGTTCGCGAGAGACAGATTCTACGGGAAATCTACTCTCTCAATATCCTAAAAGGTTTAGCATTGTAATCCTCTAAAGTGGCGAATAGAATACTTTTGATATTGAGGGTTTCAATCTATTGCCATTATCCTTTGTCAGTATCGGAGGTGACACGTTGTAAAAAGAATTGGACACAAAATAGGAGTAAAGAGGTGGCGTGTGCTAGGCTCGTCGCCACTATGCTTAATACCAAGACATGATAAAGAAAAAAATGACGTCAACACAAATTTAATTCAAAGCTCTAAAAGTGAAATAGAAGATATAAAAGTGCTATTCTATTGTCAGTTATAAAAAGTATAATCGTTTCGTACAATTGGTTTGGCAACCTCTGCCATATTTTGCCCTAAAATGGGAAAGCTGTAAAAAAAATTGTAATATACACGTTGAACATTTTCTAAACTTAAACTATTGTGCTGTATTTTTTATATTAGCGCGCACCATATCTTTCAGGTGCATGGATGGAGATACGACGCCTTGCAATTAGCCTATATACTTAATACTCACTATATAAAGTTGTTTTGAAAAGAGTATTGATTCTATTGCTGTGCCTTCTCAGCACAAGAATTTTCTCCAAGTTTATACATGGACATTTGCAGTCCCACAGTTCATTGAATTAGTGTATCTATGCAGATGAAAACCATTATTTTATAACCTCTTGCAGAATTAATTGTTGTCCATTAAAAATTATGCTAGCTTGGTAATAGTGTTGGTTTGGATAAACAAATTTAATATATATAGTAATTTATCGACATCCCTGTGCCAGTGTGATATATTTCAGATATATATAACGTTTATAAAAGTATGAGGAGAAAATAGGCGGGATCGGTGCCCTTTTAGTAGCTAATAAACAGGGTGATATCACTGTGTGTTGAAAGACTTCACAAATATGTCATTAAGTTGTAGACTCTTTTAGATGAAGTTTAAGTGGTGTTTAAAGTGGAGTCGGTCGGATATTGGATCATACGGCCCAGTGACTCCCGTGTAACCAACAAACTAAACCAATAAAACTCTCAATACCACAGCCGTAGGGCAAATATGTATTCCCATGATATTAAGAATAGTGGTAGAAGTCAGGATCAACCGCTCGTATTGGCCCGGCCAAGAAATTAACTTTCTACATCGACCTTCCATAACCACGACGACCTGAATTCTGTCTGGTCGGAAATTACACCACATTTAGTAAATATTTTAGCCAAAATCAACTCTGCTCAAATGAATTTCGTGTTTGTAGACGGAAACTATTAATTAAACAGTTTAAGCAATATAACAGGATTTGTATGACCCTGCAACGGGTCAATATAGGGCCGACTTTGTAAGAATTGTTTCTAAAGACACGTACAAATAAGAAATTCTGCCCAGTTATATGGAATGCTCCTCCTGAAAATGTAAAAAAAAAATGCCAACTCTGTGGCAAAGTTCAAGCAAATGTTTTTAGAAGAGTTGCTTTGAATTTACTTTTGGCAGTTACTGAATAATGATATTTCTAGCGTAATTTTATTAAGCTCTTTTTTATAGTTATTGTTGAGACCTGTATATTTTGTACATTTTGTTCTTTCTTTCAGTGTTTTGGTGGTGGTATGGGTGGAAGGTGTGGCGTTACATTATCTCTTCAAAATTAAGAAATATGGTGTAAAAAAAATGTGTCTGTGTGTAGGTGTGTTGGTTTGTGCATGTAGAGGGCCTCAGGGTAGATCAGTTTAGACTATAACTGAGTGTGTGCATGTATAGAGGGCCTCAGGGTAGATCAGTTTAGACGGACTGAGTGTATTTTGTACTTTAACCCACTGTAAATAAAAATTATTATTATTATTAAGAAATTCTTTGACATATCCCTCGATTACAACATAAAATAGTGATTGTTTGTGCATTTACAAGGACACTAATCAATGGAAATTTTTTTTTTTTTAAATGTCCATTTTTGTTTTTATCTTTTCACTAAATATATGTAGAGATGCTGTTGTTGAAGAATGCTGAAAAATGCTGTTTGTTTTATAAGCTGATTCCGTTTGGTTCCTAAGTGTGTATTTCTAAAATGATTGTCATTCTGCACACTTTTGTTTTTAATAAATATACCAATTCAGATTTTTCTGCTAAATAAACGTGGAGAGTTTTCAATTATTTTGAACGATAGGAATTGCTTCTTGAAAAATACCTCTAATCAAAACTGTAAAAATCTCGGCTGTACATAAGTCGAGTCTTTTGTGTAAACCGGATAAAGCACAAATGGCCATAAGGACTTAACTCTTTTGTTTTGGAGGTGTGGATATTCCGCTTTGTAAAATGGCGACTTGGGAATGAATATGATATAGTGTATTATGCACTAATAATATGTCATATGCATTCAGATAGATAAGTGGAAAACACTTCACATTCTCTATGGAGTATCCATCTGTAGAGTACATCAATATAACACAATTATGGAAAGTGACACGAAGGGTGAAGAAAAATTGTTCTTTCCGTTAATATATTGTTCCCATCTTGAGAACAATACTGAGCCCAATATCTTTGATCGCATGACCATGTATGTAATATATATAATACACAATTGATTTTGATTGTATTCAGTTTTTACAGAAAGTACAGCCGTTTAAATGGCAGCAATTATTTTACAGTTATCGCAATTGTAGATGGGCTTTTAAAGCAAATTGGACAAAAATGACAAGTTACATGCATAAGAGGTTCAAGTCGAAATGATAGCAGTTCCTATTTTTGTCGGCAGTAAAATGGTTGCCGTATTTTCTGACTCTGAGGAGACACTACAGATTTTAAGGAGAAAAATGCGAATCGACTGCTAAATGGAATGATAACAAAGACTGTCGTAAAAAAAATATGAAAATGTTCAACTAGAAGATGAACAATTATATGATTTATATAGAACCATATAATTTCTTCACAGTTTTGCTACTCGTGGTAATTTGTAAATTAACTGTATCAACTAGATGGGTGGTTCCTTATAACATTATTGCGAAGTCAACAACGAGTTGGTTTCTTTCTTCTTTAAAAAAAAAGCAACAATTGTAGTAATGGATGTCTATTAAAATAATAGTACAAAATGACATTTTGATGTGTTGATTCCCATGCAGTGGTATAGGTCTGGTATGCCTAGTTCTTTTTTCTACACCCCGAGAGAATCATGTGCACTAAGTTAGTGTTAATATAAGTTAATCATAGTTTACTTATTCAGTTTATTTAATACAAACGATCCTCAATAAAGTCTTTATAAAACTTTCAAAACTACGTTAAATTATATCACAAAAGTGAAAATAAGTGCACGAAAAGAAAACAAAATAAACGCTATTCAGGACTAATATCCAGTGATCTATTTCCAAAAATATAAATATTGATTTTTTTTTTTTTGGGAGGGGGGGAGGTATAGTGAATATATATTTGTTGTGATCGTCCAGTTTCGATCATTATCAACTAATAACTATAACAACTGGTTAATAGCGACAGTAAAGTGTCGAATAGGCATCGCCAAATACAATAGAACAGCATTACTATAGCATCATTTGTATTTTACGTTTGTACCCGAAATTGCTGCGTTCTATACGGAGACGCAAATGACTTCAAGCCAATTTTCATTTTGTTTTTATTTGACCACAATACTCATTGGTGTTAAATGGGAGTTAATTATAAAAATTGGTTTAATCGGTGTTGAATATTGCTGAGGAACGGTTGGGTTTATTGATGCATCCCGCCTCTAAAGCCGCTTAGTGGCGCGTATCCCCCGACGTCTGATAGTGATAATTGGCTTGCTCGTCTTGCTAACAAAGCGAGGCTATCAGACACATTGCGAGAAACTGTCCATCAGTATTATTATACTCGTCACATCATCGTCAATCGTGTGGATGTAACGTAGTCAGTGGGGGTATAATTTTCAGACAGTTTGACTCAGAAGCAATACAAAACAAACCAAATAAAAAATATATGTTCTTGTGAAATGTAAAAGTTTATTCCTTATCATATGTCTGTTTTGTTTATGTATGAAAAAAAAAAACAAATAGGTGAAGTAGAGGCTTATTTTCAACATCTTTAATTGTTTTTAACATGTGTAAAATTCCTTTCCACTTACGTACAATTTTGTTTTCGCGTCAAGATTTGTCAAATAAACTTACAACTTATATTATGTTTTTATATATAGTGCCTTTTATTTTTGACACAATTTTGATTAATTACTTTTCAATGTAAGCAAATATTTGTAACAAGTCTTTGATTTAACATATGGTCAATTCTAATTCACTCGTTTTTTTTTTTGTTCGTTTTTTTTTTTCAATTACATATATAAAATTTTCAAGGTCTTTTTTTTTACTTGAACCACTTTTATTTGAAAAGAATTTGATACGAATTCAACACATAAAACCATTTTTTAAATTTATGTACAAATCTTTACCCGGCCATATATGATATATCTGTTTTATCTCGGTTGTTCAGCCGTGCCGCATGCAGTCATATAGACACTAAATGTAACGAATGTTAGTAGACGACATTAAACATCGAGAAATTAAATGAACTGAAAGTGTGGTAACAATTTAAACAATAAACATAAGAGAATTTAATGTTTCTTAGCCGATTATTTGCTGTGTTCGATGGCTGTAAACTTATTTGTCTAGAATCTGTTTTAAATTCTTTTCAGATATCTGATCAGGAATCTGATAACAATTGAGAAAAGGCGGAGTAACATTTTTTTCAAAGCTCAAATCCACACCTGTCTACAAATTGCAGTAGATTGATTTATATTTCACGTATTGTCCGTTTGATGCTCGAGATTACAATGTACGATACTTAACATGCGGAAATACAAGAATACATTCTACATATACACTTTATTCCATTGATCGCCAATTTCTGCCCTCCCGGTATTCAAAGCAAACTGATGTTACATCCTCAGCAATAATAGACGTTTGTATATCTCAGAATACTATGGAGATATATTTGTGAATTATGGTAGAATAATATTCGTCAGAGTTTTTGTCATTGATGCACGAATTAGATGCCATTTTTAAATTCAATTTATTTCAGTATTTAATGGCGAATGTATACATCTTCATTTATAAGATTAGACATGTTATATTCGTAGATTTAGGTTGTGAAAGAAAGATGCAAAAATAGATATGTGATTATTCCACGGGCCTCTGTGTGTTAATAATTTACCCCAATCACAATCCCTAAGTGATTGCTTAGATATTTTTTTTAAAACTGATAGGATTGATATTTGTCGTTGTTCACTGGTTTGGGTGAAATAATTTGTTTCTCATGCACTTTGAGTTGGGTTAGTGTGTGTTAACATACCTATAAAATGTGAAACGGTTCAATCATGGGATGATTTTGTTTAAGACAGCTTAGGTGGATAAAAATGAAACCAAAAGTCAAATGTAGCTGTTCCTGTAATAGTTCCACGGCAATAAACCAAAACGATATAAATCATGTCACTGTTTCCTGTAATTGTTTCACCGTTATAAAACAAAACAATTGGTCAACTATAAATCATGTGACTGATTCTTGTAATTGTTTCACCGTTATAAAACAAAACAATTGGTCAACTATAAATCATGTGACTGATTCTTGTAATTGTTTCAC